>JACJUY010002609.1:0-16776 GCA_014220935.1 Platorchestia sp. MABIK | reverse complement strand
AAAATGAAAGAAAAGGTCCCTAAGGGGGATCCTCTACCCCTCTCGGGGGGGCGCTAGCTCTGGGATACGTTCCTGATATTTCTACAGACATTCGGGAACATATCTCAAACTCTTTTAAAATAAAGAAAAACAGAATCGTTAGAATCTCATTTTGAGCCATATATGGTTCCCTTAAGTATAAAAATATATGTAAGAAGATTGTTGACAAAATAACCCCATTTTTCAACAGACTGAATATGTTTTTCTCCTCAGAAGGCAAGAATTTGTACACAAGCTAGGTACAAAAATTTGGATTCTTAACTAGTTAAATATTTTTAGGCAAATATAGAAGTGCAGCACTAATTCCACTCCCTGAACAAGCTTCCTTAAACATGAGCTAGCAAGCTTCTTCAAATATGTAAAGTCATTTTATTTGTATTATTTATTTTATCATTTGTATCATTTTCAGAATGCATTTGTATCATATAGGGAGCAGAACACAACATACAAAGCATATCATCACAACCTAAACAGAACACAGTAGATGTACTGCAAAATTAGTTCCTAGTGGCTGGGCTTTCATTGCCCATCAACCTCAGCACATTAGTTAACAAGAAGCATTGACATTTGAAACCAGTCAAACTCATTACACATTCACCAGAATCATTATAATATAATTTGATTATATTTTATTGGGTACTCATAAATAATTTTTTTTGTAGGGATTTAGAATTATTCACATAATTTTAAGTAATTCACAAAATTTGTATTATCCACATAAAGGCTCATTAATAGTTGAGGCTACTGGCTTTGCTGCTACAAGTTTTTGAAGAAAATATGATAAAAATAATCATTTTTAGATTTTAAAAAAATATTTCTCACATACTATGCTTAATCCAGCCCTGTATTAGCATAAAAAATGAAGCATATTTGGCAGCAAAGTACTACAGCTTTTTCATAAGGTAGTAGAAATCCTGAGATATGAAACTCCAAAATAATGGGTCTCTTGTTTTAAGAACTTCCTTTGTTATGAATTAACCTAATTTTTTTGCTGCAAAGTTGTATACAGGTAGTTCAATCAATTTGAAAAGTTTAAATAGACTGTCACTTCAAGTATAAAAATAAACAAAGCTCTCCTTAGTATTAACAGAAAATGGAAAATCTTAAATTGACTGAACCATAATTATTTTCAAGGTGAAGCTTATTTAACTTTCATATATTGACTGAACTATAATTATATTCAAGATTAAGCTTATTTATTTTCAACAAATTGACTGAACCATAATTGTACTAAAGGTTAAGCTTATTTACCTTCCACAAAAATTTTTCAGAGTAACTCAATTAAGTTTAAATTCAAGCAGGATTGCAAAACATTAAATTGATGCCTTAATTGACACAGATATGGCAAAGACAAAAGATGAAATTAAGGATAAAGAAACAAAGAAGACATACAGTAAGTCAGTTACATAGAATATCTGCCTTTCCTAGGAAAGATATAAAGAACAACTGAAATATTTGGCTAACATAACTATACATCAAAGCAAATATCATACTTTCCCAGTAATTGTTGCTGATTTAGAAGTGGTTAGTTGAGAAAGAAAAGAAAGCAAAGAAAAACAGTTTATTTCCAATAAACTTGATCCTTGAAATGTACAATATTAGATTTTAAAACATCTTAACAGTAAGATCATTAGTTGATAATTACACACAGGTATTGTAATGCCTATGGCAACTGTTGGAAAAAAATTATTAAGAAAAAGCAAAGAAGCACTAATTTACCAAAACAGACTGATCTAAAGAGAAGTATAAAAACAACATAAGATAATCAAAATAAAAGTCTTAAGATCACAACAAACCAACCATTCTAAAAGTGATGTTAACAACTTGATCAATCCATTTCTGACAGAATCTAATTTGCGATGGAAAGTGCATAGAAAAAAGGTTGTTTGTTTTGATGTCATTACCATTATACAAGCAACAAAGATTAAAACATTAGTGTGTTGTTCTTGAAATTTTCCATATTTTCTTCCTGGGAGTGCAAATTCCTATAGATACAATTTTTGTATCTCCCTGAGGGATAAAAATAAAGTAATAGGAGCTAAAAACAAAGGAGGCAGAAAACCATAAAAGAATGACCCATAACAAAACAAAATCTATTTAATTTCAACAAAAAAGTGCTTCCTAAACCTTTAGCATAGGACAACAGATGTAGAGGCTAACTCATGACAGAGCTCTGCAAATGCCAAGTGTTCTCACCATACTATGCAGTCTGGTCTTTACTTACATAACATTTAATCAATTAACTGCCCATCCGTATAAGAATGGTAAAAAGACTATCAACTTTGAAAATAACACAGCACCTTTGTACACTAAATCTACGGTCACCATATCTTTAGCAGAATTGTGTTCCGGTTAATGAACTCAATTTTCCATAACAATTTTGATAAGTGTATTGTTTTCATATAAAAATTTACATAATAAAATATTTTTAGCTTTAGAAAGATGTAAATATAAAACGCAGAACATCGTCTAGTAAATAGAAAGCACGATTAAGGTATGAATTAGATGTTGGGGTTTAAGATGAACTCCAACTTAACGAAATCTAAATGTTTTTCCAGTTTTACCGAGTGTCTAGATTTATATTATAATTTCATTTAGGAAAATTCCATAAACATATTGTTGAATTGTTTTAGTGTAATATAAAAGTTATAGTTTATTTTGTACTCTTTTCATTTATCATCAGCAGCTTTGGTGCCGGAATGTCAAGAGACATAAAGCGCATGGCGCTGTCCGGTAATTTAGGCAAATAATGTTTGGCACTGCACCTCAATTTAAATCCTCATATTATAAAAGTGCAAATTACTTTGTTGAACAAAAAACCACACTGATTTTTTATTTTCATCACGTGACTACAACGATTATATCTCTATTTAGAATTCTAAGTACCCAACGATTTACGAGAATACTACATCATGTAAAGAGTGTAACTATCAGCGTAGGTAATATCAACAAATTTTATTACGCACGTGCTGCAAAAAGACTTGTTTGCACTAAAGAAGACACCAAACGGAATTAGGTGCCCTGTAAATGCAATAGCAGTTTCGTTTTCCTCTGATAACAGGATGTTGTTCAAATGAAAAATCACCTACGTTTTGCTTCCTTGCCTTCGCGATAGAAAAAATGTTTCAACTCCACGTGGTCAAAATTTGTTCTCTTTTGTAAGGCCATTCGACACATGCCTCATCGCTACAACACAACAACTTTAAAATTAGACAAAGTTTCGACCTCAAAAACATCTCAAGCATGATTCAATTAAATGGTTTAGGATCACTCAGCTTGATATCTTGCTGAGAATCATGATCAAGCTTAAAATATTAAGGACCACCTCATGTTAAATTTAACATGATCACCCAAAATTTAATATTATTTCCATTCTTAATCAACGTGAACATTGGGCGTTGCTCGCTTGAAGCAAAATGAGCTTTAGCGTGAATTCCTGATAAACATGAAACGAACATCATACGCATTCGACAACAAATATACATCTACACGAAGTACATACCTGTTCTAAGTAAGAAGTGACAATCGTACTGAAAGTGTATGTAAGAGTTATCACATGTATAGGATTCAGTTTATTTCCAAGTGAACGATAGCAGTCATTGATATCAGATAGTCATGGCCTCATTTTTTTATGAACGGTAGGCGAGAAGTGACTAGAGTAACATTTACTGGTTACTTCTGCGTAATTGTACAAAATTACAGGCACAACTCTGTAAGTTGTCTAAACGCAGGAAAGATTCGGGAAAATGAAGGTACTGGTTAATTTTAAAGAGTAATTCCTTTGAAGTGCCTGTCTGAGCCAGTTTTTTTGCGGGCGTGGTCTTACTTCGACACATTGTAAGTCATTCCTCGTCCACCTGCTGGAGGCAGGGCCGATTAATACGTTCGCTTTTTTCGTGGTGGTAGGGCCGATTATTACGTCCCCATTTTCATTGAATTAGCAGTACTGTGAAGGCGCATTTAAGCAAACTTAGTTCTGTCCATTACCCAACAGAAGTATCGAGCAGTGTTGTGGCATATTTTCTCTTTGTATCATTTTCCAACATTATTTTTACACTCACGAAAAGCAAAAATGCTCAAATTATTTAACATTTTTGAGGGTGTGAAATAGCCATTGATAAATCACAATTAATTAAAATGACACAACATACAAAAGGCGCTACCAACCTTGCTACGAGCAGCCGGGGTTGTTTAGAACGCAACCGAGTTTACCCACACGATCACACGGTCAGTACGCTACTACTATTATTCAATGAATGAAACCCATGAAATGCTGTTACTGAAGCACGAAACTACAACGCGGCTCTCAAGTGACGCAAACAACATAAATGTGATTGTAACTTTGACACGAATCGATTATTGATTCGGGATTTAAAAGCAGAATACATCAACTTACATAAATTCGGGGTAAAAGAACAGAATACAAACATTAACTCACATGAATAGCGAACACTGAACGTGAAGTAGAGCAGCGCAGGATGAGTCTGGCTGATGACACTGCAGCAGGTTTCGCCATTCATGAAGAGAACCACGCCTGGTGAAGTAGCCAGCATGGTCTGGCGGCTAATGCATAGGACATATGATGTGCACTTCTGTACTCTGACCTACCACAGGAGAGGGCGGCACGAGTTATGTTCTGCCATACACACCAAACTTACCAGCAGATGGCACTCTCGAGTCACTCAAGTCTCACATGCGCACTTTTGTGACCTCCGTCCTAGGAGTCCCAGCTCTTGTCGCCTAGGAATAATAATAGTGCAGCATTACTCAATGCAAAATGTAATAAGAAATAATTTCTCATCGATTATTTATTTACAATCGCAACACAACTTAACGTCACACCATTTAGATAGCTATAAAATAATCTGCCGAATCAAAAGAGCAACGATTCAACAAACACAAAATATCTTATTGCACTAACCTGTAAATTTACGTACCAATAAATAACTAAATAAACGTTTTCAGTTCATACAGATCGCATTATATACATTCAATTCCTTACAATTTTTCAAAGCCTAAGTTAGCTAGAGAAGCTGGAAGACGAAAAATCTCTAAAATAGCATCATTATCAAGGATCAGATAAAATTCTCGTACCCAGTAAAAGCGCACTGAAACAGATGCTGTAAGATGCAAAGATGCTCTAAGAGAGGAAGGATGAAGGCACCATTTAGTATGGAGTTGAGGGAACGCAGAATCTATGCACAAGGCGCATAGAAACAGTAAGCTAAGAAAGTTCAAAAAATGAAATAATTTAGTTACAGAGTAAGCAAATAAGACATTGGCGCTGCTTCAGGAATAAGGTCGACGGCACGCTTTGTAGATCTTATTGAAAAAGATGGAAAGAATGTGAAAGATCGAAGAACGTGAAAGAAGTTAATGCCGAACGTTAAATACAAAATTAAACTCGGAAGAAAAGAGCCCCTCAAAACACAAGTAGGTCTCACTCTGCACAGAGCAGCCAGCCGGGGTAGCCACTAAAGTAAATTCCGCATTGAGTTGCCAGCGCAGCAGTGAGAGCACACTGTCTCAGTTTGCTGACATGAACTGGGTCCATTCATCTGATCTCGCAGAGTGGAGTTCTGGAATCTTGCACAGACTCCTAGTGGAGCTCAAGAAGCCTACCTGCACCACTGGTAGAGCTGCTGAGGAATATTTCACATCATCTAGTACATCGTCGTAGATACGCTAATGGTCAATTTCTTTCAGCAGACTCAACAAAATGACAGCACAGTCACATAACAAAAGTCACAAAAATATTTTACACGTCTTCATTAAAATCTAATTCAATTTTCATCGTTACAGCCACGCACACTTTGTACTTTGCACTCAACTGATTTGTTAATATCACGGTAATGAATACAATTATTTCTCTGGGTTCACCAGCTTTGATTGAATGGCTTTGTAATCAAGTGCCATACTGAAGAAATCGAGCCATTTTCATACTTCTGGACATCAACAGTTTACCCAAACTAATCAATAAAAAAAACTTCGACTGTGAAAAACGGCCAAGAATCTATTCTTATTATGATTATTCTTGTTTTCTTTCTCGCCGTTTTCGATACTCAGACGAAATCACAGCGTAATTTGATAGTGATGTGTCTATTCTTTTGGATTAAAAGGTTTCTCTTCTATAAGAAGACACGCGTCAATATTTCTGAAATCAAATACTGCTAAGGCATAAAAGTCATTGAAAGCTGAGCTGCAGACCAGTGAAACTTTTATTCTCGCCATGGCCAGTACCGCACTGGCAAGGAATTGTAGAGCATGAAAAAGTGAATCATCGAGCCGAACCCAACAAAGAGATTCATTTAATTTACACTGGAACAAAAAATATAGATTAAAAGATAGGCTTCCGATTAACCACCAGTAATTATCCCAGCTGGAAATACCGTCGCATAATAAGAATTGCGGCAAAATAAGGAAATAGCCAGAAGGGCTTGCGTTAGAGGAAAAAGCTTTTAGTAACAGTCAATATTTGTTGTAAAGCAATCGGCTTCAAATGTAGATACATGACTTATTTTGAATGAATAGGAAGTGCCCTGTACATAAAACGTTTTACCTAATTGCAGCCATTCTTGTCCTTACCTCTGCCTTAGGAGTTAAATTCATAAGGCCAAAATTCACCTCAACCAGGGGTAAATTTACCCCAGGTTGAGAACCTCTGCCTTATTAGAGCGGTGTCTCACTTAGTGAAAAGCAAGAACAGAGTCGAATGCACTGAGGCAGAGTCACTGCAACACGACCGCGCTCGGGGGTCAGCGTTTAGCATTGACAAGGGTCACTTCGAAAGGAGCCCAAGAATCATTCTCACACTCTAAAAAAATTGTGTTGCTTAGCATTGTCAACAGAAAACTAACCAATACGCTCCTACAACCTACAAGTTTGGTTGTTAACAGAGAAATAACATCTACGTTGCTCTGCCACCGCAAAGGTTGCTGATATGCATCCATTCTATGTCCTGCAAACGCCACGGTGGGTGTATGAAACTCACTTCTCCAACAAATAGTGATGAGTAAAACAGGAACATCTACACAAGAACCCATCAAACTCGAAATTAGCAAGCCATGGCTTTAGACGCATTGAGATGGCTACCCGGACCTGTGCCGCATGGCAGCGGCCAGTTATAACCTGCACCGCATGAGCGCAATCAGTCATAATTTGTAGTGCATGGCAGCGGCCAGTTATGACCTGCACTGCATGAGCGCAATCAGTCATAATTTGCAGTGCATGAGCGAGGCCATGAGGTCCTTGACGGTGGCGAGCTTGTCCCTGAGGAAGCGCGGCAGTGGGACGCTGGTGCTGTAAGAAGTGAAGACGGCAGACCTGCTGCTCCTGTACTCCACGACCGCGCTGGCAGCGGCGGTGCTGCAGTCCACCGTCACCTCGCTCCCGTCCAGGAACTCCACGCTCACACGACCGTGCTCCTCCTGACAACAACGCGTCTTAGGTCTCAAATATACAACACGTTTCAGGTCTCGCTTCCAAATATCGCACAACACCTAAACACCGAACATATCTGATTATAAATGTTTGACATTTAAGAGATGAGCAGTTCATTTCTATGCATGTGATTCTTTTGAGTATTCTTAACGAGAAAAAAAACTGGTTTAGAAAGAGGACTAGAAATACAAGTATACCTGTCTCATCCAGCCGACCCCTGGCACAAAATTCTGTGCGGCACCACTTGAAGACTTCGGAGGAGGGCGCGGCAGCTGAGGAGCGTCGGCACTGCGAGGGGCTAGGATTTGTGCGGCGGGGGAGAAGCTCTCTACGAACGCCTCGTACGCGCCCACCACCTGAAAATAGGCTTATAATAAAATAATCCATCGAACGGGTTTTATACAATTCGCAGAACTAAAAATTTTCATTACTTGAATTTCACGTAGTTTTAAAACAAATTTATAACCATTTTGACACACTAACGCCACTTCAAGACAAAAAGCAAAAGATTGGAAACTAGTCCAAATTTTTGTTTTCACATCAGCAATACCAGTGGTTCTTAACATTGTTGTAGGTACTGAGCCCCGTAAGTTCCATACATGTATTCATTCACAAAACCCTTCGTGATTGGACAAATAAACTGAGTTTTTTCTTCAGACTCAAAACATACGAACGTATATAACTAAATGATGTATTAGTGCACTAACTGTACCATGCCGCACCCAGGTTAAGAACCACTGGCATGGGCCAACAGCAATACTAGCATAGCATTGAAGAACATAAACATTACCTCGTTTAGAGCGGAATGAATTCGAGGCATCTCAGATTGAACAGACGCAGGAGACGCATTTTCTTTGTCTTCCTCATGCCATCTGTTAGTTTTGGCCCGAGTGGAGCCAGAAGCGCTCCGGCCAGAGTTGCCAGCAGTGCCTGCTGCAGAATTGCCAGTGGTGCCTGCTGCAGAGTTGCCAGCAGTACCTGCTGCATAGTTGCCAGAAGTGCCTGCTGCAGACTTGCCAGCTGCCCCCGCTATGGACAGGCCGGGCTTGCGCCCCACCGTCAGAGGAAAGCTGTCGTGGCCAGTCTTGTGCTCCACATCTGCCAGCACGCGTTCCAGGTAGAGGCAGTGGTCGTGGATCTGAACACAAGATTAGATGAGATGTTAGTTTAAGCCTCCCTAACGGCTAAAAAAAGAGCGTTTCAAAGAAAGGAGAGATTAGATTAGATTACAGGTCAGTTTGAGCCTCCCTAACTGCAAAAAAAAAAGCATACTAAAGAGAGTTAGGCACCATTTAGTATGGAGATAAGGAATGCAGAATCTAGGCAGAAGGGGCATAGAAACAGAAAGTTGAGAAAGAAGTTCACGAAATGAGATAAATGCTGAAAAAGAAAGTTGTCGGTGCTAAAAAACAGCACGAAGGGGGTAAACTAAAAAAATATGGCCGTCAACAAAAAAAAACATTTTATGACAACAAAAAGAAGGCTTACCTCACACATTTTCCCCCTGGGAGTGTTAATTCCCATAGATACAACAGTTGTATCTTCTGAGGGAGAACAGTTGTCCCTCTGAACATGGGTATAGGCACACATCAGAGACACGATCACCACGTTCCGAGGCCGTATTTTTCAACACCTAACGCTGTTGTGGTAGGGGATATTGACACGCTGACTGCTATGGGTGGCTAAATCAAAGTTCAAAATTCAACTTGAGTTAAAAGTTGCTAGCAATTTTATCAATACAAAACATTGACTGGGTCCATTAACTACCATTAATTATGAAGAATTGTTAAAATTCTTCGAATAACCCACCGTTGCGTCGTTTCCCAGGTTTTATTGGTCGATAAAAAATCTATAAGATCTCTAGTCCATGATAACAAAATTTATAAGCTCTTTAGTCCATGATAAAAAAATCTGTAGGCTCTCTAGTCCATTGATGAAAAAATCTGTAGGCTCTCTAGTCCATTGATAGAAAAATCTGTAAGCTCTCTAGTCCATGATAAAAAATCTTCAAGCTCTCTAGTCCATGACAAAATAATCTAAAAGCTCTCTAGTCCGTGATAAAGATCTATAAGCTCTCTAGCTGATAAAAAAAAAAAACGATAAGCTCTAGTCCATGGTAAAATAATCGCTAAGCTCTCTATAGCCGCGCAGGCAGACATTCGCACCGTCTTGGCGTGAGTGTGGTAGTGCAGGACGGAGCTGGACAGATGGGGGGTGCTGGAGCGGGAGGCGGAGTGCACTTCGCCACCGCTCTCCGTCACCGTGATGCTCCTGCCGCTCAGCACCACCTTCACGCCTGCACGCCAAATTAGGCAGTCATTAGTATCAACTATTAAAATTAACTGCTCGCCGTAAAACAAGACAAGCAATAGGCAATGATTACAAGCAACAAGGAATAAGCGCTCCAACGCCACCAATGAGAGTAAACGACGCTGGTAAGAAGATAAGAACGCTAAACTGCAGTGCAACGCTACCTGACTCGTAGAAAGTGGCTTCAAAGTCAGCGTCAGGTGAGTTCTCCATGAGGATGCACTTTGCCTGGGGGCTGTAGTAGGTGATCTTCGGAGTCTTCGTCTTGACCACGTCCACAAACCTGGTCACAAGCAGCAAACTGTTAGCTCATCTTCTTGAATTTGTCATGTGTATTAATAGCAATCACCAAGCAAAAGTGTCTGGCTTCTTTTGCTAACAGTACATACACATACCAGGCTTTTTCTGCTCACGGGAGGGTAGCCGACAGCAAGCCACAATGCTCACAGTAATAAGCTTATTTCCTACTTAAGTTGTGATACAAATCCATTATTTTTGCGTTAGTCTTTTAATCCTACACAAGCAACTTGATAAATTCCCATGAAGTGCTAGGAGTAAATTGATTACTACAATTTCACGGAATGTGATGTTGAATTAAATAATATTCTATAGTTCAAATCAATACTAACTGCCAAAAAGTACAGCTTTAAATAGCAGAGAGACAAAACAATGCCAAAAAAGCATAGTCTAGTGAAGCAATGGATAAAAGTTGACTCAACTAGCAAGTATTGTTCAATAAATTCATAAGAAAACACCACTGGGAGTTTTGAAATTAATTATAGTAGAACATCAAATTCCTAATGACTCAAGTTGTCAACATTTCATGAGTTAAGAAGCAAAGCAGGCATACTAATGAAGCAATCACTAATACCTCTCCAGCCTGTGCCTAGTTCATGAGGAATATTTAGCCCTAGTTTAAATACAACAGCTCAAAATACAATATTGTCCAGCACACCAGTAACAATTTTAAATAAATATTCACGCTTCAAGCATATTACTCTCCACGTATAAAACTGCCACCTACACCACTTGTATGTACTCAAACTAAAGTTAGGAGATACTTTCCAGTATCTAAAAACACACAGTAAATAATTTCACTACACTCCAAAGCTGAGGCCAAGCAAGGCTCGTGAGGAAGACCTGCCTGGAGGCGTAGATGTATTTCTTCCAGCACTGCTAACTTCACTTCTTTTGTCTACTCAAAATAAAGTTAGGAGACACTTGAAAGCAGAGGCCAAGCAAGGCTTGCAAGGAAGACCTGCCTGGAGGCGTAGATGTACTTCTTCCAGCAGGAGCTGGGCAGCGTCTCGTAGCTGTGGAAGGCCTCAGCTCCTCCAGCGGGCACGGCGTACGGGTCACTCTGCACCGGGCTGCCTGCTCCGTTGTTTACGGAGTACAGCACCACCTGCCACACCACTCTGTGCTCACTCACTGGCCATTGCACGCACGCAAGAACACGCAACCGACATTTCTTCAGAATCATCATGTCAGTGTTAGTGCACAACTTTGGTTTAGAATGACACTAAAATTTTGAAACTCAGATCAACATTTTTTTCATAAGTTATTCCTAGTTTAAAAAAGTTTTTCAATGCCAGTATCGATCTATCAGCAATTTGCTCAGTATTCCGCTCAATATACAATGTACTATTGTTTTATGACTTAAGATGAAGTCAAGTCTATCTATAGAAGAGAATTTATATCTCCTTTTTACAAAAAGCTCAAAGTGGCACTGGTACAACACTTCAGAAACTAGTAAATGTAACACACAACCCTACAATGGTACAGAACTTTTTATGCCATTGATTTTTTAATTTTAAGTTAATTCGAAAAAAATTTCTTAACTATGTTTAGAAATTATGAATCATTTAATACAAGTGACCTGAAAGATAATTTTGAGGCATTCATACTCTTATCATAAGTGTAACAAAAGTTACTTTGGCACTTGAACTGACCCACAACCAGCTAGAATAACACCATACGTACAGACCTCCTGTACCATAACAAGGATTTGTCTGACATTTAGGTAATAAATCTTAAAAACGGTTTCCATTTGAAAAGAGAGAAAAAGTAAGCAAAACACGATTTTAGACACAAAAATATGATCATTAAATTTTACAGAGAAGTTTCCTGTGCGAATTTTGACAAGAACTATTGACCAAAGAGTTTGTGTCTAGTAGCGAACAGTATTCTCTACGTGTCATGGGTGTGGCTAAGGGCGAGTCGGGTGTTTCCTGTGAAACACAACTGCCAGCAACACATTCCGCCACTCACCCTCATGCCATCCTCGGATATCCTGCAGGCGTCCATGACAAGCTCCTGCCCTCTCTTGCGCTTCACGAATTCAATGCAAACTTCTCCACTCGCCAGAATGTGGAGGATGGCATTCTTGGTGGTCTGACGCGTCGGTCGCAGTCTTTTTGTGTTCAAAGGCGAACATCGTTGGGATAGCAACCCAGTTTCTGCTTTATCTGCAGCCTTATTTCCGTCACCTGCTGCACCTTGATCTCTATGGACTGAGTTTTCTTTTCCTTGGGATATATTTGAACCTTTACGAGACGAGTCTCGTTGTGAGGGTAAAGAATCTAGTCTAATATGGTCGGTTCCTGGACGAGCTTCAGAAGGTAAATTAATTTTTGGCTTGAACCGAGGCGCCGCGATGTCGTCAAGAAGGTTATTTGAAGGCTCGGCATGGGAGAACTCTCTAGAGGCAGCAAGCCCGACAGCGTTTCGATTTCTGTCATAATCCTGTACAATTTTATTAGGGTGTTTTTGATTTTGGCGTTCGCAATGTGATGAGTGCTTTGAACCATTACAGCACGACTGAAACTGGACAAAATCGTTTTTCTCGTCATAAAAGTTCAGTTTTTCTGAAGAAGTACCCAAATTGTGATCACCGAACTTGGAGCAGTCACTCCTGTGGTGAGCACTTCTGCAGCAAGAGAACTCACGCCCGCCATTCACGCCACTGCCATGGCTAGTGCCAGACCGACTGCTTTGCAACGAGTGTGCAGATTCCCAAACCCTATTGGTGGGAAGTGGATGGGCCTGCAGGGCATCTCTGGGCGTGTCCAACAGCCCATCTGCCTCGCTGTTGCCAAACCTCTCCAGCGATCGTCCTGGAACTCTGCCTCGTCGGCGACCATCGCTTCTGTCGTAAGAGCGCGACCTTCTTCTCGCTCCCGCGGCGAGATCAGTAGCAGGTACGAGTTTGTTCTGTGCTTTCTGGTCGCTGCACTCGTTCGAACGGTCACTGTATCCCGTGGAGTGAAGTTGTCTTGAGGAGCCAGCATGTGGCGGGGGCATCAGGCCCATAGCGTTGGCGACAGGAGGCAGGGGCGGGAGACCAGTGAACTTTCGCTTCAACGTTTGCATTGAGGCTGGCATGTGGGCATAACTTTCTGGACGAAATCTGAAACGAGTAATAGTTGCTATTGAACTACATATTGAATTTCTATTGAATTGATGTTATTATTGAATAATGGATGTTGTTATTGAACTCCCTATTGAATTAATGTGTAGTTGTTGAATAATTGATCTTGTTATTGAACTCCCATCACATTGATGACAATATCAGCAAACATCTATTGAGAAACAGCACATCTCACTTAGATAAGTTGTCTAATTTACACAAGGTGCATATTTTAATTAACGCAGCTTTAGAATATACTTACTGGGATTTTATTTTGACAGGAGGCGAGTTGGAATGAAGAGGCAGGCGACCAGCACCACCAGGATCATGAGGCCGGTATACACCTTCAGCAACACACACCTGACGTCCAGTGTGTCTGTGGTCAGTGTTGGGGTAACTGTCAACGTCTTCCCTGAATTTACCGTTCCCCATGTTGTGAGCTTTATAATTTACATTGCGGTCACTCTGAGCCCCGCTCTCCCAAGGAATGATATTCACATTTTCCTTGTCACAGGAGTTGTAGCGAGTATCGCCGACACTTCTGCTGCTTTGGTGGCCAGAGTTTGGGAGCCTGTCACGACTGGTCTCAGAATCCAAACCTCTACCGTTAGAATAGCAGTTGCTACCGCCACCACGGGCGTTGCTGTCGCTGGTTTCGTTCTCTGCGATGGTGTGCAGGGTGTTAGGTCGGCTGGTAAGGTTGTGCCCAGTGGTGGTCATGGTGTAGAGGCCGCTGTCTGAGCCACCCATGCTGCTGCCGGCCCGCGTCACTGCCGAGTCTGACTCAGAGCTACGAAGGAACGGATGGTGGAGGACGTCTTGCAACTTGATTCGCTCACGGAAGTTCTTTTGGAGACACCGCAAAATGAGATCTTGGCACTCCGGTGAGAGGTGAGGGGGGATCTGCATTCAAAATCAATGATTAGTTGGTTTCATAAGTTAATTTCAACAGAAAGTGCCAGTGTTTGAAGCCTAACTTTATTTCGACGTTCAGTGATATCATCAAAACAGGCCGCATTTGAGCAGAAATGACCTACACGAAATGACAACACCTTAAATCTCATGACTTTCTGAGTACAAAGGTTCTCCTGGAAGAAAGAAGGAAAAGATGCTGAAATATGTTTGATGTTCTTGAACAACTATTCCCTTCCTTAAGGATAAGTACGAGTATGAAAGGTGAAATCGTAACTAAAGAAATAATAGTTAAAGAGACAACTGAGAGTAATTAATTTCGATTCAGAAAATATACATATTCATATATATATACACACATGAGAGTAAGAGAAGCGTGGCTTACCTCTCTTTAATATTTGAGATTTTAAAGCATACAACATTTCTAGCCTGACATGGAATTATGGTGTAACTATACCTGCACATTTTTATGTTAGCACAGATGATGAGAAAGCACTAGCAATTACTTGCAACAGACGGACAAGCCGTAAAGAGGAAGAGAGGGTAGCCTGCTTTTAACATGACTTTGTATGGTGTGTCTATCAATTAAGAACCTTCATATTAGCAAACTTTCAAACTCCAACGTGTTGTAATGGATCTCCTCCATCGATGTTTTTGGAAATGAAGGATTTATCTTTGTTTCTTTTCTGACCTGACACTGCTCAAGCAGGGCTCTGGTGATGGTGGCGCGGACGGCGTGCGTGTGGAAGGGAGGCCGCCCCACCATCATCGTGTAGAGCATCACGCCCAAGCTCCACACATCCGACTCCAGGCCGTGCGAGCTGCGCGTCGCCACCTCGGGGCTGCAACGACAACACGATATGTTGTGCAGTCTTTATAAACACTCCTGACAACACCAGGCTGTGAACCCGCCTACCCTCGCACACCAGGCTGTGTTGCACACTCTCCACACCTACTTCTCACACCAGTATACCTACCATCACAACACCACGATGTGAAGCACACTTTTACACCTACTTCTCACACCAGTATACCTACCCTCACAACACCAAGATGTGAAGCACACTCTCTACAGCTAACTCCTATGCAAGTTAGAATAGGGTAATACTTTGGAACGTTTAGGATAGCTTTCTCCACATAGCAATCTCCAAGATTCATGCTTTGCATTGATGATGGCATCCAGATAATCCCATGGCAATCTCCAAGATTAATGGCTCTTAGATACGAGCATCTTTGGATGAAAACCTTGATTACATTGAGTCACTGTTACACATAGCTTAGTATAGCTCAACTAGAATTAATTCATTACCCTTTTTCTTTTGCGCATGGGAAAAAATTTACATGAAGATCCAAGTCCTCAAGAGACAATTTGATATCAGCTCTCGTACTTCTGAAGTTCAGCTGAGGTTACATGAGAACAGATCTAGCTTGCTTGCACTTCTTGACTCTAACTAAGAAATTGTTTTCCTGAGATGAGTTAAAAGCTTCACATGATATAGAACAGTACAAGACAGCTTAAGGCACTTTAGGCGCTAGAGTTCACTGTACAAGACGATGAGCAGCCCTACAAAACCCTCACTTACCATGAGTGCTAGATAGACCCACCTCATGTAGTTGGGAGTGCCGCACATAGTGGTGTGGCGGTCGTCAGGGCGCGTGAGCTGCGTGGCGAGACCAAAGTCCGCGATGCGCAGGGAGCCGTCAGCAGCGAGCAGCAGGTTGGAGAGCGTCAGGTCGCGGTGCATGATGGACAAGCTGTGCAGGTACAGCATCCCTGACACCACCTCGCGCAGGTACCGCACGCCTGCACACACGCATACATACATATACCAGGCCTCTCCTCCCTATGGGAGGGTAGCCGACAGCAGGCCACAAACAACACCCTTAGTCGCTAGGATGCGAGAGAGGCAGCACTGGCCGCACCAGAACTGCCAGGATCAGCAGCAGCCCAGCACAATCACCTTCCACAGTCAGGCCCGACAGCCATAGCTGCTTTACCCCGACCGCTTCATTGAGTGCAGCCCCTCAACCCGCACAGGACAGGTCAACCCCATCACACGCGGGCAAGCTACCAGTACCGCGTCAAAAATAAAATTACCTTCTTATCCACTGCCCCCACTCACTTCTGTCCGCAGTCATCCCTCTCGCCACATCCACAGTCAGACCCCTTTCATACAAAGCACGCTTCACCCCATCCATCCAACACATCCGTGGTCTACCTTGCACTCTAATACTACTCCCTTCCGACATATAAATCTTTTTCACCAGACGCTCAACATTCATTCTTTCAACATGCCCAAACCATCCAGCACTCTTTCATCCACTCGCCTGCTTAGCTTTTTGATAACCCCCGTCTGCCCCCTAACCAACTCATTCCTCATCCTATCTTTTCTTGTCACTCCATACATGCTCCTCAAACACTTCATCTCAAACACATCCATCCTCATCCTCTCAGCTACTCTCAAACCCCACGACTCGGTTCCATACAACAAAACTGGCACAATCAAACTTTCATACAGTCCCCTCTTAGCATTCATACTCAAACTCCTGCATTCAAAAACTTTCCTCATTGCACCCAATGTCTTACAGCCTTCACCCACTCGATGTCTCACTTCTACTTCCATACTATCCTTAACAGCCACATCCGACCCGAGGTACCTAAAATG
>JACJUY010002608.1:89433-102929 GCA_014220935.1 Platorchestia sp. MABIK | reverse complement strand
ATACAAATGTGGTAAGATAGCCTGACGTAGTAGTTTCGTGACTGAGTCAGAAGTTTTTCCGACCACAACTTCACCTCTGGTATTTTACTTCAACAACCTTTTATTGAGTCATATTTCTAATCTAATCAACATAGAAGCTAGTCATGTGTTTAATTTGTATTGCTCCGTGTTCTTTTTACTTAAAATGGTGCTCAAAAATTTTCTTTTATTAAAATCTTGGGCGATATGCTCTGCAGTTGTAAGGGCCATCTACTTTTTCAGTAAATAAAGACATGTCACACAATTTTGAGATGAGCTTGCGTGATTAGGCTGAGCTATAAGACAGGCATTAGAAACTTCTTGGCATAAAAAATATCTCGTGCAAAAATGTTAGAGCTGTCTGTATTCAATTCTGTGTTATGGCATGACCTAAATTCTTTATATTCTTCCAAACTGAAGGCGACTGACCTAGGAGAGGTAATTCGTGATCGTGATCATTTCCTTTTTAATTTCTACGTGATTAAGTTGGGATACTTAAATCAACACGTAATGCGACACGGTTCTTGTCGGTGTTTTAAGAGCCGTTGACGAACGTAAGTATATATATGATATACAATCATAGATGTGAAATTCAGTATTTTAACATGAGACACCTAGAGCAGCTAGCACAATGCTTGAAACTCTGTATTCGCCAAAAAAAAAGTTTTTCAAACGGGAATGATATTGTATTAGTTGTCATCTCACTGCCCACTGTCATTTTAGTATTTGGTATCGTGCTAACGTAAATAACCAAAAGGAAACTAAAGTTGCTGAAGAAAGCGATGTCGAAACAGGTTACACGTTTAATATCTCCTATTTTCCTCGACTAATCTTGTATAACTTGACCAGACTTCTAAACAGAATCTTATTGCTGATGTGTGATTTTGCAGCCTGGGGGCCGAGATGCGCTTGTGGAGAAGCATAGAAAGCCACCGCAGTAGTGGAGCAAGTATACCCCAACCGCCTCTGGTCTCCATCACCCGGCCTCCATTGCATGTGCCCACCATAGTTGTCCCCCAGCCTGTTGCAAACGGAACAATGGGGGATGATTCGCCTTCACTTTGCGCTGTTCCCATCAGTGGGAACCTAGACAAAAATGGCACAATCGACGAAGCTCCTGAAAGGGAATCTCTTGACGATGGCTCTCTCTCGAGTGCTGACGTACTTGATGAACAAACAAGCAGCTGCGCCGCGTTTGGCAACGCTGTCATCGATGATCTCAACAAAAGCGAGCAGAGTTCAGTGAGTGGGAGCTCCTTCTCCATTGACGCTGCCTCGCATAACAGCACGAAGGTCGTCGAAAGCGTGAGTTTGCCTCGCGTTCCTTTTGTGTCGAATTTCCAGCTGCCTGAAACGCGACGAGCCCGCTCATATCAGCCTTGTCCGTTCGTTTATCCGACCCCTGCCTCGAACTCAGAGGGCTTGGTGGCGCTTTCCAAGTCGCAGTCTGCGTCTGTGGTCGCGTCGGACGCAAACCAAAATTGTCATCTGCTGTCGATCACCAAGAGCAGTTCAGGTGGTGGCATCTACACTCGCAATGTGAATTCGGATTTTGTTGTGAACGCCAACGATCGGAATGGTGTTAATAGCAATTGCAACGATTCTAATGAACCGTCGAGCTGCGGTGCTACCGAGGACAAATGTAAAATTGTGGATAGCGACACGCAGAATTGCAACAATGTAAGTGCAAGTAGCAACAGCTCCATTATTAGTAAGGACAGTACCGTTACCAGTTGTGATGTAAATAATGGCAATAAAAGCGATAATAGCTGTAAAATTGTTCATACTAGCAACAAAGTTATAGTAAAGAGCAGTTCCTCAAGTGTCAGTGCCACCTTAGCAAGCAAGAGTCTTTCCAAGAACAGCTCGAGCAAGCTCGCTCAAACAGATAAGAAGTCTTTTGGCAAAGATAAATCGCCGCCCGACGCTCGCGTGAAAAGTACAAGAGGAGCTTCCACGCTGCCGCCGCGGGTAGTACGAGGTAAGAAACAAACCTGATCTTGAATCAATCGTAGCTTTTCGCGTTCAATTTACAAGCTGCAACTGTTAGAGATGCAACGCTCAAGGTTCGCTAATGCTGCACGGTAGAATGATTTATGACATTTTTCCTGAACAGACTATCGCTTGCTCTAGTATTGTGTTCTTTAAGTCCTCATTGAGTACGTAACACTCGGTGAGGACAGCCTGCTGTTCTTTTTGTCATCTTGGCTCTAACGTAAAGAAAGCGCATAGCCTCAGCAGGAACGTTGAGTGCTGCGCGAAAGCTCGTTGAGATGCTGTAGAATGGCGGTTTGTATTTAAGGTGAAGTGCGCTGCTGAAATTTTTAGGTGTGTTTTTAGTGATTTGTTTGAGAGCTCTCTTTATTTCTTAGTTTCTCTATCAGTTCAGCAAATCATTTGAGTGAGAAATGGAAGATAATCTTTCTTTTGCTCTGTGAGATGATAAACTTAGCGCCGTCGTGTTTAATATCGCCTCGCGTGATGCTAATAACATAGAACTCTACTCATGTTGTTACTAAGGTGCGATTTTCGCAGTTATTCGTAAATAATGGCGTAAAGAAGTTTATTAGAGTATTATTTAGAAGCTCATTTATGTAGTTCTTAAGAGTAACAGTAGTACCTTCTTCCTGTTGTTGTTTGACAATAATATCCAGCTCAACGGTATTATTTTGCGATCAGCACCGAGTTTCTATCGTAAGCCTCTTAATTCGTCAATGAGATTAGGTTACGCTTTCATATTAGAGATAAGTGGCATGCTACTACTTCTGTCATGAAATCAAAACGAAAATGGAGCAATTGAAGCCTTATATGCGGACAAAACCAACCAAACCGCTAGTTCGAAGAGAATTTTGAGTGTTTCCTTAGGAGCAAATTGTCTTCCACTGTAAAATTTTTTCTTCAGCCACCGCTGTGTGGAAAGAACAGAAAAAATGATCGCAAGGAAAATTTTAGTTGATATTTTGGGTTTGAACAGCTCTCCGCATCTGTTTTTTGTGGTCAGTTTTATTTCTTCTATTGTCATTTGCTGACAAGTGTAAAATATGTAATCTTGAATATCAACATGAGTTGAATGATTTTCGTCAAATTTAAATTCTGGTATTTTTGTTCGAAGAGGATTTTAGCCTGACCGAAAGAATGCGAAAATGTGCAATCGCCAGCGGAATTTATGACTTCAATATTTTATGGCGCTTTCTCAAGTTGATGAACATGAAGATTTTCCACTGAGAGCCACGACCTTCACTCTTTATTCGCACGCTCTGTTCAGCTAACATCTGCCAGAATTTATAATACAGACGAGGAGATTACATTAACCTTAAAATACCATAATTTATGGATGATGTGCTGAAATTTAAACTATTGTTCTTAATTACGAACTAAATATTAGTTACGATGTATGGTCAACTATAATGTCTATCTTTAGTGGACCACCGAAAGTTGATAGTATGCGACCGTTAGGGTCATTACGTTACGTCTAAATGTGCTTCAGTTTCATAAAAAATAAAGTAAACCCTTTAAAAAATCAGCTCTTTGCTAAAGTAAGTAATTAAAATACTGAGCTTGCAATAAGTCGCCTGATTTTAAGCGTTAGAGTAAGGCTTTAGAATTGCTTTCCTCGAAAGTCATTTCAAACATTGTTTGTGTGAAGGAGGCGGTTTAAAGTAATTATAATCTCACTATACGTTTATCAGATCAGCGGTTAAGTTATATCCGATTTTTTTTTACAAGGAGAAAGAGTGATTAAATTTTCATTTTTATTTTCATGAGCTTCAATCGTACTTGTAGTTTCTTGGCTTCTCTTTTACTCGTTCCTACTTACTCGTTACTCCTTCAATGTATCTTCTTTGGTTTCTCTGATATTTCAATTCATTCTGAAAAGATAAATTTGAAAATCAGCTCTGATCTCTTACGGTATTTGAGAGTTTCTCATTCAAATTGTTTCATAAATTTCGGATTGAATGGTTATTTGAAAGAGTAAAGCCAGAGATTTCTCCTACTGACAACGTAGAATTTTCTTCATGCAGGATCACCACAAGGAACTCGTCATCAAACGTCTAACTAGATTTTCATCTTCAAGGCAATATTGTCCGGTTTCAAATTTTTTGGACCAATTGCTTTAAGCTCTTTCATTCGGGCTCTCTTCTCGAACGGTCAAATCCATGTTGCAAACCTCTTCACCTGCCGAATTCAAATTGTACATTTTTAAACTTGTGTAGCATTAAATGCCTCAAACACTTCTCAGATACCTCCATGTTTGGAGGGCTATGATTGATAAAATGTCTAATATGCTATTGTATAGGCGTGCAAATAAGATTTTATTAGTTCAAATATATCTGAAATCTTATGAATGATATTTACCATCGTTATACACTGCAAATTTTAAAATTGATTATTATCAAACGTAAGTGACCTGATACTTATGATCAAGAACTCGGCCGCTTCTATTTGTTTACTTCTGTTATAACATGATCGTTCGTTTCTCTCACGCCCCATAATTCTCGAAAGAAAAAATCAACAGTGAAGTCATGGCTAAGTCATCACGCACTTAACCCCTCAATAGGATACAATTGTTGTAGAAATTGAAATTAGCCTTCTTAAGGAAAAAATGCGAGGTCCCAAGCTATAGGTTAGTTCGGCCTTCTTTTTGTTGTTTTGTTATGGACTCTTTTTTTTCGATTTACTGCTGTCCTTCTTCCAGGATCTATCGTTTTATTTTTTAATTTTATCTCCTTTCATAAAATTATTTCGATCTTGCTGTTTCAATGCGCTGCGTGTGGGACACACCTCGTCCATAGATTCCTTGTTCCCTTAACTTAATGCTAAATGACGCTTTCGTCCTCCTCTTTTGATCACTTTAAATTTGATTAAGGAGGCTCAATTTGGAATTTGTAACAATTCCATTACGCTCTGACCATTTTGGCCTGCATTCATAAAACTTGCAGACGTAATCCAGTCATTCAAGCTCGTTCTTCATCATAACTACTCTAAGATCTGTTTATTTTAAACCTACCACTTTCAGGTTTTGATTTAAGACTTGAAGACTGCCCATTTGTTCTAGCCATTTTTCAAGTTCTCTCAGCGCTTGCAATTTGCTCAACCGAATGGCATTTGTTTATAGTCGAACCGTGTAATGTCGACACATTTTCCTCTGAAGGACTCATAAGTCTGAAGGAAGCTGAACTCCATGAAAAATAATCATCCTACTTCTTCTTTTTATGCCTAAAATTTTTTCCGGTTCATTTCAACACTAGTTCCTTCAAAGCTCATGCTTACTCTTGCTTGTAGGAAAATTATCGTTTTCATTCTCTTTTCCAATGTGAAATCAGATCATTTCGTGCCAATTATTGCTGCTTGTGTAGACGCGTATTATAACAAGAGGTATTGATCGTTTGATAAGTTATTAATTTGTTTTCTGTGACTGAAATTGGGGTAAGGTCGGTCGGGCCGCTACCTCTGGTCCTCTACCGTTTCGTGTTTCAGCATCGTTCAACCGAGTCACCGTTGTAGCCACCTCCGATACTGCGCTCTCTAGCTAGCGCACATGAAGCAAGTGTTCTGTTCAAGTGACTGTTCACCATGAAAATTATTTCAATGAAGTAAATTTCCATTTTGCTGTAAAATCGTACACTTCTTGAATTCGAAGCACAAGTTCTTATTTTGCTGGAAAGAGTTATCATGCCAATTTTTTTATGACAGCTGTTGATGATTTTGTTGGGAAAACAAAGCAAATTATTTGACTTGACTCTCTCGATTTATGATTAAAGATATTATGTGTTCGAATTTACCTAATACTGTATATCTCTAAATAACTACATAATTATTTGTGAGCAGAAAATTAGTTGAGGAATATGGCGATTAGTTTTACGAATTTTCCAGTATAACACTCAGTATTTAAAAAACATCAATTTAGATCCGTCTTGTTAGCAAGTGAACAATTTGAGATTATTTCAGACGTTAATGAATTGCACTGAAATCCTTCAGCGCTGCCTGCACAGAATGAGCCCACTATATTTTTAAGATTACGCGTATCTAGTAAGCTGCGGTGTGTTGCATGTGAATCTGTTCTTGAATTAAGCCTTTACCAGTGCCAGGCGCTTTGCCATTACTTGCAGTGATCGAATTTTAGAGCTGTGACCTGATGATTTGATCTACGTTTGCACTCTTTAGAGATCTCCAAGTTGTAATTATCATGAAGTGCCTAATTGTAGATGCACCGCACTCTCCAGTGTGTGCTCTAACCGTACTTGGTTAAGATATTTTTAGTGCCCTACTTCGTGCCATATGTGTTACTTAGGAATCGGTCGTGACCGAATTTATGGTGTGCCAGTTCCTTGTTCAGCTGCTGCTTGTTAATACTTACCTGTAAGTCTTTGACTTTGTGCAATATGCTTTAGCTTTTAACTTCTATTCATTGTGCATAAATTAAAAACAAACTACTTGCGATTCACGCAAAGCGCTTGTTTCTAAAATATTCTATTAGGTGTCGGGATAGTTAAAACCCATTTTGAATAATTATATGTGCCTATAAAATGATTTGTCTATATTGAGGATCAGTTACCTTGGCTCTAAATAACTTCTCAGGGGCTTGGATGGGTGTCGTAAAGCAGAGATACTTCACGCTGTTGTTTTTCGATTGCAATTCAACGTAAAATAATTGAAAGTGCATCTTCCTTCGATTTCATTTTCCTCACGAGTACTCTCTCCCAGGAGGAAGCAGCTAGGTCCCGCACTTGAGATTAGGTAGACTTTTCTTGCGTTGAAATAGAAGTTTTTTGCTTTATTACGGAGTCTTTATTCGGTTCACTGCTGTTCCATGCCTAACTTGCTGTTTCTATGTACAGGGAATTTTCTGTGGAAACACACCTTGTGTGTAGATTTCCTGTACTCAACTAAATGTTGTCTTCGTCCTTCCTCTCATTGAAATACCTTTGTTGGGTTAGAAACGCTTAAACTAACTTATCTTGCCTAATCTCGAATTCCCTGCCAGCTGTTACTCTATTTCAGCTCCTATGAGGTATAACATGCGAAATATTACCAGTGCTTTGCTTTATAGGTAATAACTCGACCATACTATGCACAAGTTGCATTTTAGGATAAAGTAGAGTTTACTGAAGTACGGAGTCTTCATAAAAACCCACGTGTGCAATTTTCAAACTTCCAATTTCAAATGCGTTCATTTTTAGATTATATTTCAATCATTCTACAACTATTAAATTTTTTCAGTTTAAAAAATTTCTCCTTGTTGAGTAAAACTGTCCTCGAAGGCAATCGCTTCACGTAGATGGAAAACTTACAGAACTTGCAACCTGATGAGACATATTACTCTACAATTAATTTATCTAAGGTGCATCACAACCGTTAGATGTAAACGCCAGTTACAGATAAATTTAATTCGAATGCTTCATAATTGATAGCGAGTATATTTCACTGTTTCAAACCAATTTATCCCAGTTTAATTTAAACGCTTAATACTTCATGATGTTTTTAAACCGCTTTGTGTTCGTGCGTCGTCTTCTCTGTGTCATCACAGTCTTCCTGTGTCTGCCAACGATCTGATAAGAGGTTATCTGAACTGTACGGGAAATGTCAAGAAATTGCTGCATGTTTCGGTTTAACCTTCCATTTCAGCATTACTGTTAAGGAATTCTTCAACTTCAATTGCATCTTAATTGTCAACAGTTTTGATACGTTATGGATGTGCTGAGTACGATCTGACACCGACACTTGTGTGTCATAAGTGCCTACAAAATGGTTGTTAATAGAATTTTAAGATTATCTCGGGACAAATCAGATACCAGTTGATTACTAAATAAAGTTTTATCGACTTTTTTGTGTCTGTCAATCTGAAAACCTGGACTACCTTCGAAGTATTCGAGATCAACTACGCAAATATTTATTGCATGATCGTACGTAGCAAGCCCCTGTATAAAAGAACGTGAATACAAAAATAACTAAAATTTCAGCTTCAGTTATATTTTCTTACATTCCTCCATTGCATGCGTGACAAAACCGCGAAATTATTTCACTTTCTGAACTCAGACTCGACAGTCAGGAACAAGCTTTTTATGACGGAGGCACCTGACAAGTTCATAGAAGATGAGGTAAGGCGTGAGACTCCTCCACCTTGGATACTCGTACAGCACGAGAGCATCGTCATACACGATGAACTTGCCGCTGGCATTGACTGCGACGGCGATGTAATGGCCCGACTCGAGTAGGGTGCCCACGTGCTCGATAATGCAGCACAAGTGATACTCGCAGTTCTTGCATCCGTCAAGCACTTCGCATGGTAAAATCTAAGGTATACTGGGTGCCAAGATGATTTTTTCGCCATTGTTGTTGAACGACAGAACTTGAATCAGCAGCACCGATGGAATGGATTGAAAACGCTCTCGTCGCACTGCTTCGCAAAACGTCCTGCATTTGTGGCATTAGTAATCTTTGACCTTCTGAGGAGCGGTTGTCGATTTCAGGGTCTCCATCAAGTCCCAGGGTACAGGAAGCTCAGGGTTAGTCTATTTCTTCACTGGCAGCCTCAATATTGAGTCTTTGCTTATTCCTGACGTAACATTGCTGCAGCTTAGGCATCGAACAGCCCATTGCAACTCCATGGTAAAGAGAGCCAACAACGCGTGTTTAGTTGGCGTTACTCGCTTCTTGCTCTGGGTGGGCGACCGGTGTTGTAGCGCATAGCAGATAAGGTGGCGCAGCAGCCCTGACAGGTACATCTCGGCATCTTGTTGACGGTGCACGGCGTTCAGTGGCCAGCTGGGGTGCGTCTCCGGCAGCTTGTACAAGAACTGCTGCAGGTCTGCCGGCTGGTTGTGTTCCATGGCCTCAGCTACGGACTGGACAAGAGTGCATGTGGAACACCATCGTCTTTTGCCGTGTCTGCCGCTCTCTTCGTGAGTCACGCACGTGCCTACGAGACATCGTCTTACTCGTGGCACGTGCAGTAAGGCTTGAAGGGACGCAGCGATATAACAAGCAGTGTTGGTTGGGTTCACAAACCCTACTCGTAAAGGTGAACGTTCTTTCAATAGCCGATGTAAAATTTTCACGTTTATTTTCTCAGAAGTCATTGCATTCTCAATGCCGTCTTCACGAGCCTTCAGATGTTTGCGTCCCTCCCGGCTGTGTTATTTTTGCAAGACCCGAGTTGTATAGACCGGTATCCAAGATACTCTTAAACTGAACTTGAACATTTGAACACGAAATGAAAGCAACAGTCCAGTTCAATTGAGCCTCCGAAATCATATGGAAATGCTAGGTGTAAATCTGCTCGTTAATTGGTTGCTCAGAACAGGGTGCGCAACGCAATGAAGTCAACTTCTGCTAGAGATAGTCGCTGAAATGCTTAAGAGACCCATCATATTTTTACCAGAAGCTGGCTCAGTTTCATCTATTCCGGAAACACGCCCCTCAGGGGGATACAATTATTGTATCTATGGGAATTAGCGCTCCCAGAGGGGCAATGTGAGGGCCCGAGCTAAAGGTTAGGTAGGCTTTCTTTTTATAAAAATAACATGGGTTTTTGTTTTGTTACGGACCAACTTTTTTTCGGTTCACTGCTGTCCTGTTTTTTCAACGCCTACTACTTTCTTCTTCAACTTTGATCTTGTTTCATGAACTTCTTTCTTATCTTACTGTTTCTATGCCCTTTCTGCATGGATTCCGCGTTCCCTTAAACTCCATACTAAATGGTGCCTTCTTCCTTCCTCTCTTTGGATCGCCTTTGTCGCGGATAGGGAGGCTTAAACTAACTAATAATCTAATCTAATCTTCCAGAAACACGCCAAGCCGATCAAAATGTACAGAATGATAGTTTTGCGAACCTACGATGGTAGTGTTTTATACATGAACAGTAACAATTTTAAAAAACCTAACCTGTTTTTACACTTTTTCAAAAAGCCAAAGATTAAATACGAGTTTCATAATCAACCATGGGACCAGAACGTTATATGACAAAGAAGACAGAGTAAGAGAGGTTCGTACAAATGACAGGATAGTCACAAAATGATTTATAAGAAAGCTTTCCCCATAGAAAAATTCGCTGTGGCGACAAATGTAGTGTAGTCTCATCTCCACCTCCTCAGAAGAAAAAAGCGAAATATCCCCGTCTAGCCTCAAATTCTTAAATGCCTCTTGATATTTTGAAAATATGTCTGACTTGCTGAACAGTTATGAATAATTTGAAACATGTATTAAAAAAATGTATTAGTATCAATCACATACAAAAACGTCAAGGGCTTATCAACAGTAATTGTTCTACGAACAATAATGTTACCATTCTTAACCATTACAATTAGTACAATAAAAAGCTTTCAAAACTGTGTACAAGGATGAGTATCAGCCTAAACTGAACAAAACAATTGAGTAGAACCAAATTGGCTTCATTATTGGACACTTTATCCCACCAATGTTATCGTGTCCTCTTAGTCGTCTCTAACATCGAATTAAATCCCTTAACGGTAGACAATTTAAATTTAAATCCCTTAACGGTAGACCTCAAAGTCAATGGTAAAAATTGGGAACAATAAGAATGAATGCTCAAACGATCCACTCAAATAAAGGAAACACAAATGTTTCTCGAGTCAACAACGTCCTCGGCCAGCCGAAGCTATTCCACGGACTGGAAGGAGGGCGTCACCCCAGAAAATTATCACTTAAGACTAACGGCAGTAGGGCAAAAAGATGCATCAATAAGCACCAAATTATCACAAGCTACAGACGAAAATAAAACCTACTTTCAGAAAAACTAGTCGCGGGGACACACAAAGAAGTTAACCTTCAGTATTTTCATTTGGCAGGACTTGCTTTAAACTCGGCAGCACGAACAAATACTGGCACAGCAGAGTAGAGCAACACTTGCACCCCAAGTAAGAGATCTCTCCCATGATAAACAAGGAAACCATAATAATCTTCACACAACAGCTATTTTTACAGATGTTTCTTACGAACTCTTCAGGAGTATCTTCCACGATATCATTTGACACTGAAGCCCATGCGGTATTATGATCGTCGTTCTTGTCAAATAAAAATTCCTGTTCACTTCAGCAATAACTGGTCTTACCTATGGCACATACCAAAGCTCGATAAGCACGCATACCAATATATTTACAGTACATATTTACAAAATCTTGCGGAAGGAATAACACACAAGTTTTTTTAGAATAGCAAAATAAAATTAAAATAATTGTCTCAATTCTCCAGTAATCCCTTCCTCTGAAACACAACAAAATGGAAGTGTGTGGTTAGTTTGACTTCATTATAGGCAATTTTTCCAAATGAAAATCACTAACCTTAAAAATCTGGGTCTTTCTGCAGTTCCTTCTTAATATTTAATTTGAAACTTCATAGCCACATAAAAATGAAAAAGGGAATCTATTTCCCACATGTATTCCCACACAAGATTCCCTGAGCGTAGAAACGGTAAATTAAGATTAGAAAAGAAGAAAAATCAATAAATGAGATAGCAAAGAAGGTAAGAAAACTCTAAGACACAAAGTAGGCACGAATAATTAAAGTCTTGAAAGCCTATTTATGTCTGAGATAACCTGACAGTATACCAATCATGCCACATTGACCTAATCTACAAGCTTATGAGTTTAGTGCTTGTAGGTGCCTGCTCTCGATCCTCTGAAACGTTCTCACGCAAGCGAGTTCGCTTTTTACAAATTTTTACAATTACAAATTTGCGTGAAAGCACAGGATAATTTAGCAACACAAATAGAGATACACAATGTTTCACATACTCAGAGGGCTCTAAGTAGGGAAGAAAAGATTGGCGAACCTAATGCCAGCTAGTTATTTTGTAAACACGTGTCATGCGAATAATCATGGCTGGATTTGTTTATTGGTGAACAATCGTCGCAAACATTTATCGTAAAATTATGGACAATAGCATATCCAGTAATAGGCTAAGAGTTATGTTAATAATATCCAATTCTACGGAGGAGAGTCGAAAACTTTAATAATTTTAAAAATCAACCGAGTGAGCAAAGCCTTGTCTCATTTACAATGATTCTACATAAAAATCAGTTTATTTTTTTCTGAGGACAAATTCTTTGACTAAAACAAATTTTAAACCAATCCTTCTCTCTCTCTCTCTCTCCTCTTCCTGAAAATTTATCAAAATGAATACCACTCGAAGTTAGAGATAGAAATTATCCAAAAAACCCTGAACTCAGAAGTTCAGTACCAAACAGAATACGTACAAATAAAATCACAGTGTCTCCCAAATCATTTTCGACCATTTCCTTTACGGCAACACACCGACTTTCGTTGCAATAAGTCTATACTCGCTTGACTTATGGAGTAACTGACTTGTATTTTATTTTCTATTCAAAGGACTGCGCAATATATTGCTACTGTCCAGTTTGAGCCAAACTCACTTGAAGCTTCTGTCGCTAAAATTAACCTCTCAGAGGTCATTGATACACTAGCTCAAGTTAAGGAACGTTAATCTTCACTATCATCAGTCAAGTCTGCTTCGTCGTCAGTCAGCTGGAGCACCTTGCGGGGGCCAGCAGAGGGCACGTTGTAGTGCGAGTACTCGTACTGCAAGATTTCATCGTCCAGCAAGTGTGACGAGCCCTCCACGAACTCTGCAAATCTGTAAGGAACCGAGCCGCATTGATTATTTGGGACATCTCATACCGAAAGAACACGTCACAACTAATCACAACACATGGCATACTCCAGTAAAGAGGGAATTGGTACATTGTTTGACACGAAGCGACACAAGCGTGAAAGTGCAGTCAAACACTCAAAAGGGACAAAGTAAGCAAAAGTGCGCGTGGGAATTACGAATTACGCTCGTACCTAAAACATGAATTTTACAGGAAAAATTATTAAACACTTACAAATTTCCAGCCAAAGTTCTCGAGCCCAAGTCCAATGAAAATTAACAAGACCTTATATATCCTCAACATTTCAAGATTGAAAAATCAGTCCCAACTTTCGTTGGATAATTAAAATACATAAAGCCTTAAAATTTCAAAATAAATTGTGTGCCATCAATTATTTGTTAAGCTCACAACATGCATGTATACAAAGAAAGCGCTTATTCAGTCAACTTGCACGACAGCAGAGTGACTCGTCCTGGCTTGCAACATTATTTCTTTTTTACCTGGGCGACAGATGTGCACCTCGACGACAGGAGCGAGACGCTGTGTCGCCCAAGCTATAAAGAAAACAAAATCCTGCTAAGCACAGCTCAGGAGAACCTCTACTAAGCAATTTGACAATAAGAATCACCTCTGATTAGCCAACTTACGCTGACCTAGGGAGCTTTACCGTAGCAATCGATATCATACAACAGCAAATTCTAGGGAATAACAAAGACCGTGCTAGCGCACGGTCAGGTGACATACAGGCGAAGTGTTAAACCAACACAAAAAACAACAGTCCCGATAAACTGGACATTGAAAACTAATTTCAATAAACCATAGTTGGTCGCAGGATAACTTTTTTGGGCC
>JACJUY010002608.1:58510-80178 GCA_014220935.1 Platorchestia sp. MABIK | reverse complement strand
GGACTATGTTCTGTGCCAGTTAGTTCTGGAAGTTTCTCGCCGCCAAAAAGCGGGAGGCGAGACAAAGTATGTGGAACAAGATGAAAGTTGAAGAGAGTAATAGGGCTAAAAAACGACAGCAGTGAGTGGAAAAAGATGGTCTATCTTAAAAAACAATTCTTCAAATTCAAAAACCAAACAAACAAGAAAGCGTACCTAACCTTCACCTCGCAACCTTACATCTTCCCCCTAGGAGTGCCAATTTCAATAGTTACAATAGTTGTATCCCCTGAAGGCTGAAGGGATGAGAACCCTCCGTCGTAGCTCTTAACAAAACTTGGAAATTTGAACACAATCAAACTGTTCCATGAGCTTCTTAACATGTTCGTCAATATAAAAATGCTTTTCTTTTCCTTCTTGAATGAAAATGATTACGTTAGACGGATGAACCGCGTTCATTAATGACAAAATAAACGTTATTTGAAGCGAAGAAACGTCAAACGTTCATATTCAATAGAGAAACTGCATTTATTCAAGCAGCTGTGCAATTTAGTCCACATTTAACTGCTGAACGATGGAAGGTTTACAGTCGGCAAATACTGTCGGTAAAATTATCTGAGTAACATAAAAAACAGAGTAGTTTCGAAAACTGAAAAAAACACTGAGTACTTTCTAGATAGAAACTAATGAAAGTTTTGACAAAAAAATTAAACATAAAATGAAGAAAATGGAAAGATAATGATACACAAATTAGACGGAAATAAGCAGTTCAAGAACTGAAATTCAGAATGAATCAAAAGTATGAATACTGAAAACAAAACACAAGACTAACAACACATTTTAATCGAGTTGATGAATTCGTTCCTAAACATATAAAAGATCAACACGCGCAAGGGAAAACCCAAAAGTGAGGAAACGTGAGGCACTGACCAGGCAGACTTGAGCATGGAGGAGAAGACGGAAGGCGTGTTGTGGTAGGCGAGCAGCAGGATGACGAGGGCGAGAGAGAGCTCCCTGTACTGACTGCTGCAGTACACAGCCAGCAGCCCACAGCCCTGCAGCAGCCACTGCAGCAGCTGCAGGGTGCGCTCGTTGGACACCCCGCCGCACCGGTACATCACGCCAAAGCTCACCACCGCCGTGCACGCGACGTACCCTGACAGTCGCACAAACTCGCATAAATGCTCGTGTTGTGCATATAATCAAGTAGCGTCGTTTTCAAGTTCATGATTGATGTTTGTTTACACGAATTTGACCTGATTAATTGATTGATTATTATAAGTAAATTTTAGCCTTCCTTTACCACAACAAAGATGTTCAAAGAGAGGAAGGATGAAGGCACCATTTCGTATGAAGGTTAAAGGGAACGTGGAATCTACGCACGAGATGCATAAAAACAGCTAAGAAAGAAGTTCATGAAACAAGATAAAAATTGAAAAAGAAAGTAGTAGGTGCTGAAAAACAGGACAGCAGTGAACAAAAAAAAGATGGTCCATAACAAAACAAAAAAACCTAATCTATTTCAACCTAAAGAAGGCCTACCTAACTCTCAGCTCAAGCCCTCACACATTTTCCTCTAGGAGTGCTAGTTCCCATAGATATAATAGTTGTATCTCACTGAGGGGACGTATTTCACCTTCATTCTTCATCGAGTCAAATTTAACGTGATCAATTTTGCTGATGAAAACTTGTCTTTCAAACACTAACACAAACCCGTTCAATAATATAATTTTTTCAGGGAATCTATACACTAGGTGTGTTCCTCACACAGGCTACTCTTGGCACAGAAATCACGAGTTAGGAAGGAAGGGGAAAAAATAGAATGAGATAGCTAAGGTTTTTAACACCACTAGAAGCAAAGTGGGCATAAGATATAGAAGTCTAGAAGGCCTATCTAAACCTGAGGTACCTTAACAAAATCCCCTTAAGAGCGCCAATCCTCCAAACTATACAATAAATAAACTCAACTAACCTATTGCCAAACCTATGCTCCCGAGGGGATTGCAACCCAGAAGAAATCTCTGGGCAGCAAGGTGTAAACTACTAGACCCAGCACCGATTGGTTGTTGCCAGTTAGAAACAGAACTAGCAATATAGAAATTCATGCCACACACACGCTATTATTTAGTACCTACGTAAGCTTTGATTACCATATATCTCTCTTTGAGTAGATCCCTAGAATTTCACAACTGTTGGCGATCTACTAAGTATTTCACGCTCAAACAGAGACATACATAGAAATTTTAAAAAATTAAAACCTGATTCAGTGGAAGTAGCAGTAAAAATCAAATGTTGCAACAACTAGGCAATGAAATCTGAACACCAAAACTAAATATACGTCACCGCCCCGTGGTTTAATGAATCTTGACGGACTACAAGAGGTAAATTCATTGAGCACATCCCTTGTAACAAACATTTTCAGGTAACTTTCCATTTGCCAAAATAACAAATCCTATCACAAGCCCAACAAGGGGCAGAATTGTTGACTCACCCAGAAAGACGTTGTAATACTCGTTCATGAGCGTCACAAAGTTGGAGTAGAAGAGCTGCACGAGGTACAAGAAGAGACCAGAGCCCCCCAGCATGACGGTCAGGGCACCCGAGCGCTGCACAGATCATTCCATTAGATTAGAAGTTACTTTTAGCCTCTCTAGTTGCAACAACGGAGTTTCCAAGATAGGATTTGGTATGGGATTAAGGGGAATAAGAATCTATTCACAAGGTGCGCCCCCTCATCATGCGCATATAAACAGTAAGATTGTAAGAAGTTTATGAAACAAGATGAAAATTGAAGAAGAAAGTGAAAGGTGTTGACAAAAACAATAGCAGTAAACCAGAAAAAAAGGTAGCAAAAGAAAATAACACTATAAACATTCTGTTTCAAAAAAATGAAGGCCAACCTAACTCTCAGCTCGGGACCTTACATTTTACCCCTGGGAGCTCCAATTCCAATAGATACAATAGTTGCATCCCCCTGATGCAAAATACTGCTTAACTTTGTTTATGAATGATCACAACAAAAACCTACTCGCTCCCTCGAGCAAGCACTGTGCGTGATATATTTCAGCTACATTTAACCACTTTGATTACTAGAGTAAACAATTATGAACTAAAGAATTATACGAACGATTTTCCTCGGCAGCATAATTTTACTCGATAGCATTTGTTAGTCAAGCTACACTTTCCAAGTCATGGCTCTTTAAGTTGCATACTTGGCTCCCAACTTGTATTATAAATTTCCCCATAGTTAACAGCTATCCTGCTTGATTATTACATTTGACTAATACTGATCATATCTTGCAAAATTTTATTATCATTCGGCTCGAGTTGCCGCCAATTTAATTGTCTTCAAACCATTTGACTTGACCGCAAATAATATCAATCTTTTCCAATTCTAAAAAGATTACTCACCTACTTTTTCAATGGTAGTCCGAGTTGCAATGAAATCAAAAGGTAAATTATTTTCACGTTGGTTCTTTTTACACTCATCTTTGGTAACTGCTAAGCTAAACTCAACAGGCTAAACTAAAATTTAACCCAACTGTGTAAAAATAGTGAAGAAAAATATAAGAAAGACATAAGAACATCTGACTCACAGGGTCTCTCAGTTCAGCATAATCCCACAGAACCTATTTAGAAAATTACGAGACACCTAAGCAAAACTTTACATTGAATGAAGCCCAAATAGACCAGAATAAGCAGAATAAATTAATTACACACAAACATGTCTTTTATGTTCCTTAAATGAATTAGATTAGATGTTAGTTTAAGCCTTCCTAACCACTAAAAATAAAGCATTCCGAAGAGAGGAAGGCACCATTTAGAATGGAGATAAGGGGATCCGGAATCTGTGCAGAAGGGGCATAGAAACAGTAAGTTGAGAAAAAAGTTTATGCAACAAGATAGTAATTGGAGAAGGTAGTAGGTGCTGAAAAACAGGACAGCAGTGAACCAAAAAAAGATGTTCCCTAATCAACAAAATTAACATTTCCTTTCAACAAAAAAAAGGCCGACCTAACTCTCAGCTCGGGACTTTACATTTTCCCTCTGGGAGTGCTAATTTCACAGATACAATAGTTGTCTCCCCTGAGAGGTCAAAGTTTCTTAATCAGAACACCTTTTTTCTAGAGAAAATCCCTCAAGCTTGTATTTCTCAATAAAAAATCAAGGTTTTTGTGCAGTAAACATGCGAGGCTGGCATCCGTGCGCACAAGCACCGTAACCGGGACGAGCGCTCACCTTAGGGATGAACTTGGCGATGACGAGGACCAGGATGAGGAAGGAGCCGAGCACGCCAAGGCAGCTGGCGCTGAGGTAGTGGAACAGCAAGTTGCGGGCGAGGGCGGGCGCGCCGCTGAACATGAGCACGCCGCAGCACAGTACGCACGCTCTCCATACGTCCAAAACTTCATTCAAAAAACAGCACAGTAATTAGTCCGTACTTGTCTAGGACAAGGTAAGAAGCTCATTTTTCTCACGTTACTAACTAAAATTTTAAAAAATTGGCATAAAAAATTTATTCAAGAGCAGATAAGGTTGATAAGTTTTGAGTTAACGTGTTTAGCAATTATTTCTCTAAATAGCAACTTTCATGCAATGATATGAAAACTTTGCCTGCGTAAACCAGCGCTATGCACTTGCTTGAGCGTACATGTGAACTCTTTTTGAATCACACTTAGGACATTAATGCTAAAACATTATGAAATTATAAAATGCCTCGTAAATGGTAGGTTTACCATTTGTCTTGAAATAAAACGCTTTTCACTCCATCACCTCGAAAGTACGAACATAAGAGAAACAAACACACATATCAGTTACTGCCTAGAAAATCATCAAACATTAACAGCAAGATAAGAATCAACAGCAGTGAGTAAGTGTTTTGACTAAACACGCTAAATATCACACTTTGTCACATAAATAGTAGCTAGTTTTATGTATTAGAGTGTCTGTTGATTGAATAATGAAAAAATTATTGATAATTTAGACCCCAACTCACTGAAATATGCAACAATAGCTACAAAAGAAGAATACTTGGCAAACAACTGCTATTTTTATTCCATTGGGATACCTCTAAATCCCATAACCTATTCAATATATGTATTGAAATGGCTTCATTTTTCAAGTAACATGTCAAGTTAGGACAAAGTGCAAGAGTAGATATTAATGCTGAACAAGAAAGTGAAAGCGGCAATTTTTATGCATGATAATCCTAATTAATTAAATCTACAAAGAAATAATAAACCTTCAGGAACAGCAGTTTTTAAGTAGATATCTATCTAATCATACAGTCCTGAGCTTAGTAAAATTATCAGAAAGGAGCATCTCGCAGTGCAGTAACAAATGTTGCTTCCATGTCATGCTTTCTTCGGCCCAAGACAAGCAAATAATACCTAAAATTTGCATTCTTCACATTATTGGCTAAGTATGTTTAAATGAGTGAGTTAATGCAATGTACAAAACACGTATTTCATAGAACTGGAACAGTGGAACTAAGGAATTCTGTAACTTGAAAAGCACAACTCTACACAGCACAATACTGCCCAGCGTCTCGACAACCGCTACAAGGATCTTCTATAACACCGTAAGTTCATTACGTTTCGAGAAATAATATGGAAGATAATCAACTCCCAATTCAAGTAATTGTACTACAGGTTCGACAGACGCTACAAGATAGAAGTGACCCAGACAATGGAAGACATCTTACTTAGGCCAACCAGTGACCCGACTGATATCTTAAATTCTCATCCCGTTTTTGAGTATCACTATAACACTCACAAGAGATGCTCTAGAAATGATGCTATGTCTCACACAAAAGATACATGACACAAAAAGAATTAAATTCGGACTTACACCGCACCCGGAGCGTGACGGTGTAGGCGTCCCCCGTCTCGATGCCCACACATGACTCCTGGTACAGGTCCAGTCTGCAGGCGGGAGGAGAGCGGCGCAGCGATATGAGCTTCACAAGTGTCTTCACACAAAGCCAAGAAATCTCCCCATATCACCTAGTCCCACTACATCCACAAGTCCCACCACAACCATCTTAAGCCATTTCTTCTCACCTTGCCTCATGCACCATCCAAGATTGAGTCATGGTAAGAGCAGCAAGCCTGTCAATCCTCAAAGTAATGATACTTTTTAGATGAGCATAACCTAAGAAACCACTACTATACTAAATATGAAACTTATGAAAGTGGAATCAATATAACTTTTAAGGAAATAACATGTGCACTCTGAGAAAATAGTTACACCAGTTTTCACTTTTGTAAAGAGTAAAATGGTTATTTGGACAAGTGACCCTAACATTGGTAAACTAATACAACAATAATTCCAACATCATCAGACCTACAGCAGCTCAAATTTTTACACAACAATGAAATAAAATCAGCTAATGAGCAACGTAAAACATGAACATATATCATCACTAAAGCCCGGACTTTTGCCATAAATGCCTATAATGCCTAGAGCGTCATAACTATAAGTGCATTTAATGCCATAAACGCCTACCTATGCTGCCTTTGTTAGATTTATTATTTCTAGAGTATTGCAACCCAACATAACTAGTATATACTTTCAGTCAAGAATTCCTAAAGAGAAAAAGTATTTGGTGGCTGCCGGTGATTGGTTGTTTGGAAGTGACCGCATATACGGTTTGGGTTGTGGGAGATGACATCACTGTAGTGAGTGATGTGAGCAAAGTGTGCGAGGTTACGCCCAGAGCGAAGCATGAGTTAGGTACGCGGTCGTGGTTAGATTAAGTTAGTTGTTTTTATATTTCCAGTCATCATACGACGATGTGTCAACGATCGTAAAGAGTGACTTTTTTACGGTAGACGGTTTTACTGTGTATTCTACGGTGGTTGTTATTACATAAATTCAAGTAATTACCCTAACTAAAATTAAATGCTTAATGTATTCCCAGTTGATTTTGTTACATGTGTTTTCAAATAACTATTTTTTTCCCTCTCCCAATCTTTCCAGATTACTGTTACAAATAAAATTAGTTCAATTGTCATCCATTCAATGCCTAAAACCAAACAAACAGATGTAGCCAAGATTCTTGGTTACATAGCAGAATACGGTAAAATGTTTTTTCTAGTGGTGCAAATACATTATACTGCAATAAATGCAAGACACGGGTAAATGTGAAAAAAAAATTTTGTGCACCAACACCTACGGTCTAAACGGCACCGACAAGACGACCTGGAAGTCGACAATTCACAACCATCAGGAAGTGCGGCCAGTTCTGCTAACGTGTCTACTGTTCAGTATTCGCCAAACTTGGACCGTACGTTCAAAGAGGTCATGTGCAAGACTTTCATTGATGCTAACATATACTTGTGGAAATTGACCAATGAAAGCGTTAGACCATTTCTCGAAAAATATACCGGAAAGAGCATCCCAAATGATCAACTCTGAGAAAATACTATGTAGATAAAAACTACTCTAAAACCATAGAAAAAATAAGAAAAATGTTTGTGATAAAAACATCTGGATTTCAATTGATGAAACCACTGATCCACTGGGGAGACATTTAGTGAATGTGATTGTACATACCTTAGAATCGTCAGATGAACAAAGCATGCATTTACTAACAACAGAGTCTGGCTCGTCAACCAACAGTTCATATATTTCACAGGTATTCACCTCTTCTGTTGCAATATTATGGCCAGGTGGCATCAAGTATAACAACATACTTCTATTTGTTACAGATGCTGCTCCGTGCATGAAGAAAGCAGCTAGAACTTGGCAGGTTCTGTTTCCTCGCATGATCCATGTTACGTGTTTAGTGCATGGATTTCATAGAATATCCGAAGACATTCGCTCACTATTTTCCACAAGGAAACAGTTTGATTGCAAATGCAAGAAAGTTTTTCCTGAGTCGCCAAGTAGGTGTGCCCACTTTCGTGAGTGTGCCCCTTCTCTGAGCTTGCCCCCACAACAAATTATCACGAGATGGGGAACGTGGTTATCAGCTGCTCTCAATTATTCTTCTAACTTCGAAGCTATAAAAGACATCTTCAACTCTTTGGATACTGAAGACGCTGCTTCCATATGCATTGTTCAGGAATTGATGTGCAATTGTAGTTTGCAGAACGATCTCTCCTTCATCAAAGCACACTTTCAAACGCTACCGCAAACCACACAAGCGCTAGAAAAAAGGAATATTCTGCTGCAATATGCTTTAGATTTGGTTGATAGAACCATAGAAAAATTGAGAAGCACTCCCAGAGAAAAAGACAAACACATAGCTGAAAAGTGCCATAATGTGTTAGATTCTAATGTTGGCCTACGACAGATGAAAAATATTGCACAGGCTCTTAACGAAACAAATTTTCAATGCGTTGATAATTTTTCACCGAGCTGTGTAGCATGTTTCAAATACGCCCCCGTTACATCTGTCAAAGTTGAAAGATGATTCTCAAAACTTAAGCATATACTCTCGGAACAACGGTTGAGTTTGACCTCTGAAAACGCTAAGAAGCATATTGTCACAGCTTGTAACAGTGAATTGACTGACGAACAACAATGTATTATAAAAGTTTTTGGTTGTATCTATTGACAATGTTTCGGTATTTTCACTGTTGTTGAAGTTGAAGTTTTATTACAAGTTATTATAAAGTTCATTTCATGTTATTAAATAATATTTGTATTTCATTTGTATAATGAATTTCAGTTATTAAAAATGTTTTCTACTGAACATTGCTGTAAATACAATCCCTTTAATTCACATTAATTTTTCATTTCATACCTTAAAACTCATTTTTACGATACTACAGGACAGATCATCAGGCTGATTATCAGGAAAAGCATGATTTTATTCAATTCCAAAATGCCTGCATTGGATGTCTCAAATGCCAACGAAACTGCCATAAATGCCCATGGATGGTGCCATAAATGCCTACTTAACTGTCATAAATGCCTGCAAACACTGCCATAAATGCCTACGGTTAAGTGCCATAAATGCCTTTTTATAGATGCCTAAACGTCCGGGCTCTAATCATCACTGATAAATTTTCCAAGTCCTTCAAACTCACCTGAAAGAAGACGGCCGCCAGGGTGAAAAAGAGAACCACGAACTGTCAGCGTGCATTTGTTTCACTGCAGATGCATTTTTTGCTTCATAGTACCGGTAGCTCTCACTTTTGATTGCTAGCTGCAACTAAAGAAATGAGATCAAATAATATTCAGTCTCCGGAACAAACATTAATTGAGGCCACTAAGATACATGACAAGAGATCGCTTCAAAGACCAGTGATCAAAAGTAAGATTTTAACATGTGAAACATAGCTAGCACCACAAAATGAGTAAAGGGAGTAGTTAATCGAGTTCAACATGAACCGATTTCCTACTTGGCACAGCAGGCTCTTCCATAGTAAAATTAAGACCAACCCTTAACCACTCTGATACCCTGTATACCGAAATGCTACGTTCCATACTCTTCAACAATATTAAAAGACCACACCAATTCTTTAAAATACTGTTAAAATATTCTCTTATTGTATTTTAGCCATACTTTAATTCAAAAGTATCATTACATCAATTAGTTCAAGACTCCATAGCCAGAAAAAAAAGCAATCTCAAGAGAGCAAAGAGGAGGGACTATTTAGTATTAACTGTAGAAGTCGTGGTATTTATGCACAAAGTGTATTCCTCAAAGTATACATTGGACATAGAAACAGCAAGTTAAGAATGAAGCGGAAGAAAAGAATAAGTGAAGAAGGCGAAAAATTGAAAACTAAAATGAACACAGAAGTCCAATGTGCCTATGTTTAGCTGAAGTAAACTAGGTTTAAGTGCATCTCCTCTGGGGGCAGCTGCCAATCACATAGGAAAGAAGCCTAACTAATCTAACTCTAATGCCTATCCTAAGCCACTTAAAGGGGAATTATAATCAGAGTTGCTTCTCAGCCTTTTTTTAATCATATATGAACATACTTCAAAGTTTACGGATAACTAACTTTTCTTCAGCAGCCTGAGATTTAACTTTCATTAAATTAAAGCTACTTCATTTTACCATCACCTAGCCTTTGCTCATAGTCTTGGATATTATTTGAAGAAATAATATCAAAGAGCCGAGTATTGAGAATTAAGAAAAACACACTAGAAATGGCGATTCTACAACTGTAAGTATTATAAAATACTAGAATCCCACATCTACACCCAGTAGGTTATGTTTATCAACAATTTGACAGCAACGTGCGCCACCAGTGGCCACAGAAAGGATTTCATAATTCTACTGACCAACCAGAAGTCACAAACTTGATTTTTATAAATACTTACTTGAAGCTAAATGAAGGCACAATTCAGTCAAAGTTTGCTCTTCCAAAATTGCTCACTACAATTGACTTGAAATTTGAGTTGAACATAACTTCAGTTTGACCATTGCGGTGTTAATTAAACAAGTGTGGGGTATTTTCGAGTATCACGTTCAATTATATCTTTTATTTGGTTGAAGTCAGAAGCCAGTTGCATGAACGTCTTATACATTTCCAGCAAACTTTTAAAGCTCTAGAATAGTTTGACAACTCACAAAGTACTTGATGATGCAAGAATTTAAAAGTTGCAATCATGCCCCCAGTTCAAATAACGGTAATTTTTTAATAGTTAACTGGTCCCCTTTATAAATTAACATTATGGGTTATTTATCTAGCAGCCAGGTTGCCAGATAGAACCAAAATTTTAGAATAGAATAGAATTTTTGTGAATAAAACATTACGCAAATTATCGCTTGTAAAATGTCTTAAAACGCAAACTCTTCACTAAAACATTTGGAGTGATTAGATAAGATTATTAGTTAGTTTAAGCCTCCCTATCCGCAACAAGGGAAATCAAAAGAGAGGAAGGAAGAAGGCACCATTTAGTATGGAGTTAAGGGAACGCGGAATCTACGCAGAAAGGGCATAGAAACAGTAAGTGAGAAAGAAGTTCATGAAACAACATCAAATCAGAAGAAGAAAGTAGTAGGTGCTGAAAAAACAGGACAGCATTGAACCAAAAAAAGATGGTTCTAAACATAACAAAAGCATTTTATTTCAACAAAAAGATGGCCTATCTAACTCTCAGCTCGGGCCCTCACATTGTCCTACTGGGAGTGCAAATTCCCATAGATACAATATTTGCATCCCCCCTGAGGGGAACCTTTGGAGTGTAAGAATAGCATTACTTCTATCGTCAGACTGGATCAACAGAAAGCGTATATGGTTAATTAAGCTAGTCAAAGGAGGGTTTTCATGGAAGGGGAAATTCATACCCCAAATTAAAATAAATTATCTACTACAAAATTCTTACTCATTTTCAACTATTATTTAAGCTGATTTCAAGGACATTGAGTTTGAGTGAACAGGTTGGTAGAGCCCATTTCTCTTTGATCACCTAAGAGAGGAGCCAATAGAGGGTATATGATGAGAAATTGAGATGACGAAATAATACACACATTTCCAAGAATGAGTGACATTGAAATAGAATAAAATTTGACTTTTCAATTAGAAAATTCATTCCACTAACAGAATTCCTCAAGTGTAGCTCCTGAATCTGCAGTGGGTAGTTGAGTGTTTCTTTTGAGAATGCCAAACTTCACAGAGATACCCAAGAAGATATGTATCCACAATATGCTTCTCTGTGAAGAGTTCAAAAATACAGCCTCTCCTTGAACTGCCAATAAAGTACACTAAAAGACAGTAATTACAATTATTTAAACATATTTCTATGAAACAAACAAAACTGATGATTCACATCACGATTGGAAAATGTACAAGTAATGAAAAAGAAATTAGTTTATACAAAGTATTTAGAAGATGCGTATAACTGGATTTCTCAACTAGCCTCTTGCTTGCACTAAGTAATTGAATTTTATATTTTGGTTTTAAAACTATTATCTTAAGCGGTAAGCCAAAAAACAAAATCCTTCCAAGTTAGTATTTATTGTTTTCATTTAATTAGGGCAATTGAACCAAAAATGAGATGAATTTTTCTTTTTTAAAATTTGTTAAACACAATACATAAAAAATTTGCATTTTTCTCCCCGAATCAGAAAGGCAGCACTCAAACATGTATTTCCTGGATGGAAGAAAACGCCTTTTGTTTCCTTTTTCATAAGATACAGCTCTTTGCAGCATGAAAGCATTAGGCCTCAAAGCATATTGTGATATTGACCGCAATTGTTTACACTTAAGTTCACCATTCAATTCAAATTTTAAGGCACTTGCAGAAAGCAATTTAAAAAATGGCAAACATTAACTGGATCGTGCCTTCCTTTATTAAGTATTCATGATAATTGAGTTTGTGACTACTGGGCAGCCAGAAGCATTATGAAAATTCCCTCCATGGCCACCGAGTGCGCACATTGTGTCTAAAGTGTTAGTGTAGCTATGAGCCTTACTTCCTCGAGCTGATCTTTCAGCTCTGCACACAAATGCTTGTACAACAGTCAACCACCAGAAGAGACAAGAGATCAATAGCCTTGCATTCATAGAACTAACTTTCAGTTTGGTACTTATGCAATGAAACAGATCAAAGTTAACATCATAACCTAAAAGGTTGGTAATAGGACACATACCTCAACTGTTTTGAATAAAGTTTGTACATTTTTCTCTTCCCCTTGATAGCAGAAAATTTCCAGGTGAGTACTTCTGGTGTGCTGAGGGACTGTAACGCTGCTGCCTCGCACCATGTTGTAGTGCCCTGAAACACAGGTTATGAAATAGAACATCTGGTGCTGCTATAGCGTGAGGTCTACCACACTACAGTATGAGATCTACCTCTAGCTAATGCTATAGCATGAGCTTATGTTTGCTCACTCATGGATATTACTTATTTCCATGCATTTAATTTAGCAATGAACGCCTAATTTGTACATCTCAAACTGCACCAGGATGGTGATATATGGCGGTAATCCTCACGCTATAAGTAGCACCGAACATCATTTAGGAATGAATGAGGAACTTTTAAGTAAACGAGGTGGTAAAGAGTTAGTTCATTTAAAAATAAAAAATATTTACTCATTCTTCTATACTTATTGAATAAATAATGCAGCTGATATTTGAGACAACAAAAAACAAATGTAACAATTTTCCAACATGTGTTGAAATTGCAGTTGCTTCAACATAATATGGCCAGAAGCCACATAATACAGAAACAGTAGAGTGAAAAACAGTGACTAAAATAAGCCACTTTAATTCAAATATAGACCACTTGAAAGCCAAGTTCTCAAAAGTTCATACACTAAACTAAAAGCACTGAAACTTCAATAACTTAGCATTGACTGTTTTAAAGCATGGTAATTTCATGCCCATTGGCATAAAAAACTGTAAAAATAAAAAAGTCAACTAGAACCTCACAACAAAATCACAGTTTAAGTGTGTTTTTTCTATTTTAAACTCATATGTGATTGTGATTTTTAGGCAAAATATCCGTAAATAAATTTTGAAACTTTCTAAATAAACATTTTTTTCAGAATTTAGTACCAAAATTGCAACTAACACCAAGTACTAATTTGCTCACTTTTTCGGCATAGCTAACTTTTTAGAGAATTAGGAAGTGCTATGGTAGGTTAGGTTTGAATTAACAGAATTAAAAAAACAAATTTACTACTAGCATATAATTTTCATCCTCATTTAGAAGCATGCAAAACAAAGCTGCAAAACATTTCACCTTTTGTACTGAAATTTATATTGAAAAATTTAGTGAAAAAATGGAAACGCCACATATTTGTACTGGTAAATAAATAAGCAAAAGATATTTCTAGTGGTACACAAAGGTACCAACACACAGTCATTGTGTTAAGTGCTGTCAATTTTTGTAAACCTATGCACTTCCTCTGCTCCAAATCACTGCTTGACCCATCACCAAATGGTGAAAAGATCAGTTTCATTCAATGAGAGCTTGCTTTGCAAAAAGGAACAGCCCAATGAAGGTTCAGAAACCTCTCAACGACTTTATCAGTGGTTGCTTTCCTTGTTAACATTAAACTAGCTTCCCCTATTTTTTGGATGTTGTGAACAATCAAAAAGACTAAATGTGTGCGTAAGACCTGAATACCTGATATTCATTATTCTCTATGAAATTAAACAGAGTATGACATAACTGCAAATATTTTAGCTTAGAGAATCAACAGATTGTTAAGTTTTCTTTGAACTTTCAGAATTAACCCTTTACCATCAAAGTGGATTTCAAAATTCACTTTCATAAACAGCTCTAATATATATTTTATTCCTTGTGAAATTTGTGCCCTAATGTGTTCTTCGAAGTTCATTGTCAAGTTGCAGTCACTTCCTCGTGATGTCAGTGACTACATGATGCTGGTGCCAGTTCAAGGGAACCATTTTGTAGCATTTCAGTCAAAAATTAGATTTTCCCGATTGTTTTTTTTATTGGCCACATGTGCACCAACGGGTAAATTACCCATTGATGTACCATTATAAGTGCAACGACATTCATATCTGTTTAGTGACACTTTTTAAAAATAATTGTTATACTAGGTGAAATATTATTGTGTAATTGTAGTTTTCATATTAATTAGGAAGAATTAAAATATATTCAAGCTGTACAATCGATTTCCCTGTTCTGCTACTTACAACCTAACCTAACCAACTGCTAACAGCCACGGAAATGAGGGGTACATGTTAATGCACCATATTTTTATTCAACTTTAAATTGTGTACACTTTTGCTAACAAGATTCAAGTAATCAAAATAGTTCAAAAAAAGTAATAATAATAATAACCTATTAAATCTAATGATGGAATTAAAAACTGAATGAAATTTAATAGAACTTAAGAGGATAGGTTAAGAAAATGAGATTTTTTGCCAACCGCAATTTTCAGCAAAATTTTACCAGCAACTTACCCTCAGCAGCTCCGGAAATGTGAATGATGTGCTCTCGGTCATCTTTAGGTGCAGCCCTTCCAGGGACATCAACATCAATGCCAGCAGGAGCCTCTGCAACAAACAACAATATTCAATTCCATCTCTTTATTTCCAACTACTTACTCACATAAACAAGGATAGAGGCAAAATCTATTACGTAGTGAATATACATTAATTTGAATAATACTTATAATTAAAGGTGTCAAAATATTTTTTCTCTGTACGCTGGTTGAACATCACAGAGCTAAAAGAAAATACTGGCTTTTCAAAAATAATGGCCGATATTGAGTTTAATGCACTCACAGAAATTAAAAATTCTGTTTCAAAGAATCAGTAGAAGAACACATTTAAGGAGAACGTCCCCCCAGATGGATCCCCATTTATGAGACCTTTGTAGAATAGAGATTTTTGCTGCTATTGGAAATGTAAGAGGTCAGGTACATCCTGCAAAAAATGAGATTCGTACGTTCGCTCGTTGTACGCTTCGGTGGGGTGTAAGAATGGGAGGGGAGGGGGAAGTGGTATTTTATCATGTTACACCTCCCCCTTGGCTCTTTCTTCACGGTGCAACAATGCTATATCATCTTCTATGTCTCTTTATTACTCTACAATGATTTCAAGGGTCTTAGCAGACCAAAAAATTTATAATAAATTTTAATTGTTCAAGTTTCTTTTTTTTTGCCTTTACTGAAAACCTTGAATTTTAGGGTTTCAAAATGCATTTCCTCCTACAGTTTTCAAGCTACAGGAATAATTTTAGCATCATTGGATGTGAAATATTTAGGACATTACGGTGAATAAATGAGCAATTCTAAATTTCCAACGATCAAAAATAGTGACATCACAAATAAAAATTTTTGGCACCACAAATGATGCTTTAGAAATTTGTTTTTTTTTTACTTTAGAGAATGCTTATTTATTTACCATAATGTTCACGATATTCTGCATCCAATGATACCAAAATCATCAACGTGGCTGAAAAACTGTAGAAGATGCATTTAGAGCTCATTTTTTATAGAAAAATTTGCGTATCTTTATAGAAGACAAATGATTGCTAGCTGCATTTCCTGTCAGTGTACCAAATTTCATTGCTCTAGGTTCAATAACAAACAAAAAGATCCATAAGGGGGACGCACTCCTCAAAGACATTTTGCTTGCTAATGCAAAGTTTTTGAGACATAACATTAATTACGTTCAGGTAGGAATAACATTATTTAGTCGGTTGCGCAGTTGCCCCATCGTTGGAACCCACCCACTGTCTTGGCAAAAAAAAACAGCATCGGTTTGGCTAAGTCAAGCTATTTTAGGTATATTTATATTAGTTTAGATTAGTTTATTTAACTAACCTAACATTACCTAACCTAACCTTACCCAGCGTTACGTCAATACCGTATTACAGGATATTTACGTATCCTGTTCCTTCACTTTTAAACACGACATTCCCTTAACTTCAAAGCTGAATAACTTGAAAATGACACATCAGCAAGCAAAATGCCATTCCTGTAAAAGGTTCTTAAATGTGTTCCTTTGGTGATTCTTTGAAACAGAATTCTTCAGTTCCGTGAGCGCATTAAACTTAATAAACACCAAAATAATTTCAATGCTTCTGTGTATTTTGTATTTTAATTTTATTTTTGGTTTTTGAGGAAAGAGTATGTAATCTAATCATGTTGCTTTGTACCATATATAACACTTTTCTTCATCAATATGTGAATTGCATACCAAGACATTTTTCTTGTGTTTAGTACCTTTATATTTGAAGAAAGTTATTCTTAATTAAAAGACAACAAAAATATTTTCAAATCTTGAAAAATAAATAACTCTATCTCAATTTGAAAAACAATGTATTTTGCGGTAAATATGCAGTTTAATGCGCTCATGGAAATTAAAAATTCTGTTCCAAAGAATCATTACAGGAATACATTTAAAAACGTTTTACAAGAATGACATTCTGCTCGCTGATGCGTTATTTTTTAGATATAACAATAATTACATTCAGATAGGAATAACATTATATAGTCGGTTGCTTAGTCGCCGCATTCTTGGGTCACGCCCACTTTTTTTGTGGGACACGCCCACTTTTTGGCGGGAGAAGAACAGCGTCCGTTTGGGTAAGTTAAGGTAAGCTATTTTAGGTTGATTTATGTTATTTCAGATTATTTTATTTAACTAACCTAACATTACCTAACCTCACCCAGTGTTACGTCAATATCGTATTACAGCATATATACGTGTCCGTTCCTTCACTTTTATACAAGATGTTCCTATAACTTCAAAGTTGAATGATTCAAAAATTCTGCATCAGCGAGCAGAATGTCATTCATGTAAAACGTTTTAAAATGTGTTCCTCTAGTGATTCTTTGGCACTGAATTTTTAATTTCCGTGAGTGTATCAAACCGCATATTGACCTATTTTATGGGCATTCACAAACAAAAGATTTTAAAGTCTTGATCAAGAGAGATAGGAATGTTAAATACTTGGTAACAACTAATGCCATTTTAAAAATCTTACCTTTATCAGACTTCCAGAGAAACTTTTTGAATTATAGTAATACTATACACAGGCAGTTAAACTTTTTCTACAGCAGTAACAGCACCAAATAAAGAAAATTAATTCTAATATGTGCAACAATTTTTAGCAAGAAAAACTACCATCTATTTTCAATAATTAGAGGTACAGTAGTACCTCGAGACACGTGCAGCCTGACACACAAGTTTTTTGAGATATGAGCTGGAGCTCGGGCCATATTTTTGTTCAAGATACGAGCCCAAATCCGAGATACAAACCGTGTTTCCAAAGTGTCCCGCTAGTTGACGCGATGGTCGAGCATCATCCGAGCATCTCTCGCTCAGTCGCACATGTTACCCGCTTGAGTCAAAGTGTATCTTATACGCTGTACTCTTTTTTGCTTTATTTTTGCGTGATTACTGAACTTTTTTGTGTGCAATCATGGGTCCGAAGAAAGCGAGTGCTAAGGACAATGGTGACAGGAAGAAGAGGATGATGTCGATAGAACTAAAGCAAGAAATAATAGGAAAACATGACCGTGGTGTCCGAGTGATTGAACTTGCAAAGATCTGTGACTGTTGTACATTGACAATTTGTACAATATTGAAGCAGAAGGATGTCATCAAGAGTACTACATCAGCAAAACGAACCACAATTCTTTCCCAATTAAGGACAAATATCCACGAGGAAATGGAGAAGCTTCTGCTCGTGTGGGTGAAAGAGAAGGAGTTGGCAGGAGATACAGTGATGGAGACAGTAATATGCAAGAAGGCACGGAGTATTTATGCCGACTTAATGAAGAAAGAAGCATCAACTTCTGAAGAGGCATTAGGAGAAGCGTTTAAGGCAAGCCATGGCTGGTTTGATAATTTTAAGAAGAGAACTGGCATCCATTCAGTGGTGAGGAATGGCAAAGCTGCGAGCGCGGATGTGAAAGCAGCCGATACGTACAAACAAGATTTTGCTGCGCTTGTTGCAAGGGAAGGCTACATCCCACAACAGGTGTTCAAGTGCGACAAAACGAGCCTATTTTGGAAGAAAATGCCACGTAGAACTTACATCACAGCATCATAATTCACAATGGTTTGGGGATTTTTCATTGGCCCGGAACGGATTAAATCAAATTCAGTTATTTTAAATGGGAGAAATTTGTTTGAGATACAAGCTGATTAACTTACGAGCTTGGTTCTGGAACGAATTAAACTTGTATCTTGAGGTACCACTGTATTATGCATTATTTTCTCTACTTGCTAAAAAAAATGAAGTCAATATTGAGATTAACCATTAACATGAACTCTTTTTAAGGCTGACTCTAACATAACTGAATAATTAGCTAAAATAGTCAGCCCTTAGATTCTGTTAAATTTCAGAAAAATAATCCAGTAATTCCTCAAATGAACCTTTAAGATTCCCTCAATGCTTTGGTAACAGACTTCAGAATTATCAATAGCAAAATTTTATGCATACTTATTACAGCTAAAAATCAAAAATAGTACTACAAGCTTCTAAAAATTATACTCACGTTCTATAATAAAGGATTGTGTATCTTTTAGCACAATTGGTCAATGGTATAAAATTCAACTTGAAACATCTATCTAGGCAACAACAATCTTACATACTCTGCAGTCTGGTGTACAGTAAGACCAGAGCTATAAAAATATTTATATTAATATCATACTTGCCATATAAACTTGAACATTAATAGAGCTAGAAATGCTTCTTTGTGTGTCTTGAGAGCATACGTAGGGCTCCTCTTTTAAAATGAAAGAGAACACTTTGAATACCAAGCAAGTGCTCATGTAATTATGTGTACCCTCTATTGTTGTGCTCATATTAATACGTAAAAAATACTTACTACATAATACCCTTAAAAATAACGTTTAACTTTAAAAACTGCTCATTAGTAGTTCGAATAATAGTTGGTAAATACTTGTAAACATATGAACAATCCAACAAGATTCATTTGAGAAATTGATATACAAACTCATTATTCATGAACATTTCAAGACAATGTTAATGTACAGAATATCATTCATACTTTACCTATTAATAAATTACTAGAATAACCTTCGGCAGATGTAAATACGGCAAACGCGATAATAAACAATTTAACAATCCCCGCCATGCTACAGAAACTAGATGTGCAAAACGTTTCTCGACGGAGGAAATTTGAATCAAAAGAAAATGTTTTAAAATGCAGGCGCTTTTGTGCGCCCTCTATTGATACTGTAGGAAAACTACTATCCCAAATAAAATTTACTAATGAAAATAAGCAATAGGGCCTATAAAACGAGCAATAAATTAATATCGATAAAAAATATCAATGAATAATTTATTTTACATGCCATCAAACGAATTTCAAAATTCTTCTCACTAGGTATGTTATAGTGAGGTCGGCCCTGTCAGATACCTTTTACAAAGGATGCCCTTGGCTCTACTTTGATATAGGAAGAATTAACGAGATTCTATCATGGGTAAAAATGATGGCTGTGTGTACCACCGTGGTGTGTACTCTGTTATATAACTACTGTATCGCACTCAGGTTGACATGGCGTACAAATACCTCATCCGAGTAAGAGGTATTTGCAATGGCTTCCATATTTACAGGTATAAGATGCATCATTAATAGTCTGGCCGATTAACTCGAACTCGTTAGGTTTGTTAATATCTTCATTTTCTTAGTACGAGGTAAACCTAATTTAAAACCTAATTTAAAAAGTAACTTAGCTTTGGCTTTTTAAGCGGGTACTAGAGTTGTCAGAAAAATGTCCATTTAACTGCGATATCTGTCATTGTATTAAACTATAAATGAAATTATCATCCTGATCTTAAAAATTCTTTGCTGATAAATAGTAGAGATAACACTGCAAATATTCTACAAAAAATGAGTCATTGCTATTTCAGCAGAAGTTAATATTTCTCAGTACCGACTACACTCGGTGCTATGATTCGGCATGCGAAGAGCTATGATGTTTGTTTTCAAGAAATAGTGTGCTGTGATGGGTGTTGGAGGAGGGATGTGAGTCAGCTACTCCGGCACTCATGGCGTGAAAGTTTTTAGTCATTTATATCTGTAAATGACATAGCATTCTTGAATCATCATGGATGCAAACTCAATTCGAGATCGCACTGAAAGTTTGTGCAGTTCTCCTGATCAGTATCAACACGAAGAGCTTGATCCTAGAGTGAAGGTGAGTGCGAACAACTCTTCTACGACTTCATTCAGTAAGACCCGTTACTTTACTATTAGACCGCCCAGCTGTTTTGCTTGCTAGTGAATATTTACGTTATTTGCAGTTCGTTTGTCATGATTGATTCTGCTTTATTCAGTTAAATTATTGTGTAATTGAAACAAAAGTAAAATACGTTCAACGATGTTTATTTCGAGTGCAGTGTTAGTTAAATGAGCAATATCGGTATGCGTGAAATGAATGTCTTTTAGACGTTGAACGAATTTTCATTTGTTATATATACGTTGATTTTTTCGTCGTTACTCCTGAAAACTTTTTTAATCTCGGCTGTTGGAGTTTATACTTATGTTACCGTTAATATGAACACCTCACTGGCGTCAGGTTGTCACCAACATTAATCTGACAGAAACAAAATATCAAAGAACACACTTAGACGTAAATTCGACAAGAAATGAAATGTACTATGATTTTTTAGTTTGCCTTAAATGACACGTGGAGCAGTTGAGGGCTTAAGATTTCAACTAGTAAGCTCTATGGCCTTCGATATAATAACTGTGACACCGAAGAGATTAGATCATTATTGACGTCATATCTCTTCACTTCAAGAAGTACACACTTGCCAAATTTCATGGTATGTTTCGTTAACAGCCGTTCTTTAAATTTAGGCTTAATTTTAATTAAAACACGTCGTACATAGTGTAATTTGCTGTGTTTGTCCGTTGACGTGGCCAACGTCACGAAGGTAAAGCGAATCACAAATTAGCAGGTTGGTTTCAAGCCGCCTCCGCTAATGAAGTATTTAGCCCAGTTACGGACGAGATGGACAAACGTTCACCCAAGTGTCACTGTTCGTAATTTTTACTGCTGAGTTCATTTGGTCAATATTGATTTTAGGCCTTTCAAGGAAATTAAAAATTCCGTTCCCAAGAATCACCAAAGGAACACATTTAAAAACGTTTTACATGAATGACATTCTGCTCGCTGATGCGTTATTTTCGAGATATAACAATAATTGCGTTCAGATAGGAATAACATTATTTGGTCGGTTGCTTAGTCGCCGCATTGTTGGGTGACGCCCACTTTTCTGACGTGACACGCCCACTTCTTGGCGGTAAACGAACA
>JACJUY010002608.1:34175-58457 GCA_014220935.1 Platorchestia sp. MABIK | reverse complement strand
CAGCGAGAAGAATGTCATTCATGTAAAACGTTTTTAATGTGTTCCTTTAGTGATTCTCTGGAACGAAATTTTTAATTTCCGTGAAAGGCCTAAAATCAATATTGACCGTTCATTTCTTGAACTCCAATATAGTAAACCTTGAGTTCTAAAGTAACTCGACTGGGATGGAGGCATGGATTTTTGTTTGAATTTTTGGTAAATGTGAAGGAAAGAACAATAATCGATTTTCCACTTTTCGCTGCCTAAACATAGTTAATTAGATCGTAATAAACAATTTTTCTTCTATGCACTTTCGAGGGCAAATGAGTATTTAACGAGTTACAGCGGTAAATTAGTTACCTCAACTCGGGTGTTTGAAGCGGGAAGTAATTCATCGAGTACGTCGGATGGCAACACTACAATGGACTCTCCCTCCCGACGCGCTCGAATGATCGAGCGCATTCCTGCCATCTAAGATGAAAGTTAACATACCGCTATAACTCGTTATTTTCAGGTGACAATTTCCATTGTGTTATTAACTAAAAGATCCTAGAAGTGGGTTCAGGCTCCGCAAGCTCCGCGGGGTCGTCAAATAATAAATTACGAAGTACCCAAACGTACTCTTAACAGCTCAATCGCGCAACAACTAAACCCACCGCTCTAACTCGTAAAATGCTCATTTGCCGCAAAAAGTGTATAGAAGAAAAGTAGTTTATCTCGATGTTATTACCGTGATTCAAGCAACAAAAATTCGAAAATCGATTAGTAGCCGTTTATTCGAGCGCATTCATCATCTAAGACGAAAATTAACATACCGCTATAACTCGTTAAATACTCATTTGCTTCCGAAAGTGCATAGAAAAAAAGTTGTTTATTTAGTTCTAATTAACTATGTTTAGGTAGCAAAAATTGTAAAATCGATTATTGTCCTGTCCTTCACATATACAGAATTTTTTCCCCGATAATGGCAAGTTCGTGTGAAACGGTAAGACCTGCGGATGGATTTTCTTTCATAAGACCAATTTGGAACCGTCTGTTGCGGAAAGACCGGAATTGACTTGTAGTGCATTGACATGATTGAGAAGAAGGTAAATATTGACAAAAAATGAAAGTTTAGTTCTTTTTTAATTGTTCCCTTGAAGAAGGAAAAATGTCTTCGAGAGGATTATTCTTCCGCGGATAGAAGAGACTTGGCCATCTGTACTCAAACAAGTCCAGTCATATTTTACTCAATCGCTTCTCAGAGGTATCTCGGGTTGGTGAGAGCGGATGTTGCAGTGCTGGTAGTATGAGTTCCCTAAAGGATTGTTGTTCCGCTTTCTCGTGCTGAAGACCGGCGTACTATGCCAGCGATTCTTTTAAATTGTCTTCTTATTCGTCCCACTCTTGTTCAGTGATCAGCTTTTTATCTGATTAAGTTTTCATGGGACTTTCGTTTTCTTTTTTTTTACCATCGGTAGTGGTTTGTGCAACTCGGTGTAATTAAACCAATTTATGGCATAAATACCAATCATAGTATTCGCTAACATGGGTGCTAAAATATTAATTTCTTCTAAATTTAGGTTGGAAAAATGATAAAGGACCACACAATCAAATTAAGTACTGCTAAAGTATTACACTACACCGATGATTTACGGCGAGCGACTCGGACTTACTCAACCAGCGTACCAGCAAGGCATAAAGTTGTCAGTCTGCGAGTGCTCCAATACCATGATTGTGTAGGTTTTTGCTCTGATCATGCTTCTTTAGCGTGACCAAGCATGTGACAGGGACAGTAACATTTAGTATTTGCCGCAGTGATAGCAGATAAGACAAACAACTGATAATAGACGTCTCATAAGGAACATCCCGACTCAGTGATACCAATAATTTTACTCAGTAGGTAGACTTAGTATTATTTTGTGGATTTTGAACTTTAATTTATTATCTCACGTGCATTATGCATACATGCGTCGTGCTTCCGTGTGAAAGTATTGTAATTTTTATTGCACCTGCACAAAGAATGGCGTCCCATGGTACATGATTTGTTCAAACTTGTCTAACCTTCTCCCCTCAGGGGATACAACTGTTGTATCTATGGGAATTAGCGCTCTCAGGGGGACTATGTGAGGGCCCGAGCTAAAGGTAGGCTTCCTTTTTGTTGAAATAGAATAGGTTTTTGTTTTGTTACGGACCATTTTTTTTCGGTTCACTGCTGTTCTGTTTTTTCAGCACTTACTACTTTCTTTTTCAACTTTGATCTTGTTTCATGAATTTCTTTCTCATCTTACTGTTTCGATGCCCTTTCTGCATAGATTCCACGTTCCCTTAACTCCATACCAAATGGTGCCTTCTTCCTTCCTCTCTTTGGATCTCATTTGTTGAGGATAGGGAGGCTTAAACTAACTAAAAATTTAATCTGTCTAACCTTCCCAGACAAACGCGCCGCTCTCCAGCATAATCACATTTTTACGTTTAATGTATGTGCTGCAGCTATTGAACGAATTATCAATTCTATTCGTTTTGTGCAAACTCGCCTGCTTTTTCGGTCAATATTTATTTTAATGCGCTCACGGAAATTAAAAATTTCGTTCCAAATAATCACTAAAGGAACACATTTAATTAAAAACGTTTTACATGAATGACATTCTGCTCTCTGATGCATAATTTTCGAATTATTCAACTTTGAAGATAGGAACGTCTTATATAAAAGTGAGGGAACGGACACGTAAATATTCTGTAATACGGTATTGACGTAACGATGGGTGAGGTTAGGCTAGGTAATGTTAGGTTAGTTAAATAAACTCACCTAAAATAACACAAATAAACCTAAAATAGCTTCCCTTAACTTACACAAACCGACGCTGGTTTTTCCGCCAAAAAAGTGGGCGTGACCCAACAATGCGGCGACTAAGCAACCGACCATATGTTTCCCATCTGAACGTAATTATTGTTATATCTCGAAAATAATGCATCAGCGAGCAGAATGTCATTCGTGTAAAGTGTTTTTAAATGTGTCCCTTTGGTGATTCTTTGGAACGATATTTTTAATTTCCTTGAGCGCATTAAAATACATATTGACTTTATTTTCCTTCGATTCAGCCTCCTTTCCTTGAAGCCGCTGTAGCGAGGCCCGAACGGCCGTATGTTAAGAACTTCGAAAACTTTAATGTAAGCTTGTCTTATTTTGGAGTAGATAACTAGTAAGGATATGCCATGGCTTAATTTATTTTGTGAAAAATTTTCCTTATTGTGAACGGATTACAGTGTACTAGAAAGTAAGTCAACCGTTAATTTTCGATGCCTTTTATTGTTCGACCATAACATCTTTCATCCAAACGGTACTTGTGCTATGCAATATGCCAAAATGCTACTTATTAGCCGCTTGGACCGACCTGCTGTAAAATCATTAGGTAAAAGCAGACAACAGTAGCGCTCACACACGGTTGGGAAGCGAGCCATCTTTTCACCGAGGTTCAGGTCTGTTTGTTCTTGCTCTTCGTTCGTTGCCCTGAACGAAAGAAAAGAGCTTCGTTTTCTAAGAAGTCAGTTCCGTGAGGCGAGTGAGGGTTGTGAAAGCGTGCGCAACTAAACTTTCAACAGCTTGCCGGTGCTCCGTATCTTGTTTACTGTTCCGTGCGTCACGCTTCCATTGATAACAGAACACTTCTGCGGTCGATCATTTCTGCACGCACTTCAAAAACTATTGTTGAAGAAAATATTACTTTGTTCACAACCTGTTTGTGGGTACTGCCGCGTTTTACTCCAGACCGCCATTGTAGAGGACAAGTCTTTCTAACGCACGTACCTGCTTTCTATAATTAGTGGATTGAATCCGGGCCAACGTCTTGAATTTTCGGTGCGCTGCTATATTCGAGGGGTTCTTTACTCAGTTTTTAGGAGCTCTGGTATTATTATTTACTAGTGTACATGACCCGTTAAAAATGGGATTCGACAGTTTCCTTTCAAGTAAATCTCAAGATAGGGATGACAAACAAATAGATCTATCCTTATAGTACCCGTGAGTAAAATATTCTTGTACTTATGCTCTGGTAAAATTTGTATCTCAGATACGGTTATTAAGCATCCTTATGAGCGTCACAGACACACGCACCAACCAAGCAAGCAAGAACTATACATTATTATTTAATGTATTAATAGCCAAGAAGGTTTTGAAAAATAATTCTGTGTTTTTCCTCGGGATAAGCTGTATTGTTTTAACAATAGATTCAATTTTCTCGCAATATATTTTGGGCCTATAAACAAAAGTGAGCAGATGCCATGTTTTTATACCATTTGAGTGATATCTATGACTAACCAAGCAAGCAGATTCCCATTGAAATAACACAGGAAAGATTACGCACAAAAAATGTATAAATTTAAGGAGACACCTGGCGTTTTATAATATAGTATTGATGTTTAAAGTGTGCTCATAGTTTCCCGTTCACCTGTGGCAATAATTCAATAGCTTTGAAGTGTGCAGTGCTCCAAAGGCAACGTGATGGAAATTTGCTGCATCTTTATTGGGAAACCTCTCAGAGGGGTACGACTATTGTATCTACGGGAATTAGCACTCCCAGGAGGAATATGTGGAGTCCCGAGTTAACGCTTGGGTAGGCCTTCATTTTGCTGAAATATAATAGGACATTTTGTTTTGTTGCGGATCATTTTTTTCGGTTCACTGCTGTCCTGTGCTTCAGCACTTACTACTTTCTTCTTCAACTTTTATCGTGTTTCATAAACTTCTTTCTCAACTTGGTGTTTTTATGCGCCTAGTGCATTGATTCCGCATTCCCTCAAGTCGATACTAAATGGTACCTTCCTCCTTCCATTTGGAACTCATTTATTGCAGTTAGGGAGGCTTAAACTACCATCTAATCTAATCTTGATTGGGAAAGCTAGGCAAATGAGCCATGTTTTGCGTCTGGAATGAACAAAAAAGAAGCGAATAGAACAAATATCGGAAAAGGAAAGAGGCAGTTGAGCTTCGCGGCACACGTGAGACGGACAAGGTCTGGCAACTCAATGCACTCGCGTCATGTGCTCGTTGTCACACACACCACTGACAAGCAAGTGGTTATTTCCTCGGAGTGTATTGACGAGGAAACACAGTAAACTCAGTTGGAGCTCCGTTTCCTAGAAATAGTGATAAATATGCACCTTTCGCAGCGTCCACTGCTAAATAATTACTTCAGTTAATGGAGGTTTTACTTCTGAAGACGCTTCGTTGGCATTTCATCAATGGAAATAAAGTTCATCTTTTCAATTTCTCATCGTATGACCTAATTATCTTCCCTTTTTTTGTCACCGGATGGCAGCGTAAGTATGCAGAGTGTCCCCAAAAACGAAACCCATTCACGTGAAGCTACGTTACTCATGAATGCCAAAATCAATAACTACAATATTCGCCAGTACGCACTCAAAAATCAATCCACCAGATTTTAACTAAGATCTATGCATCTCACGTGAAAAGGTTTTTGTTTGGATAGGTATGTGTGGGAATTGACGTTTTGTGGGTCCCTATTTCTATGAAAATTCTTTGCTTACCTGAACCTAATTACAGAAAAAGTTACTCCTGACCTCCGCCAAATGCTCAAAAACAGGTTTAACAGAATATGGTGGTTTCAAAATGGTGCTCCGGCACATAGAAGTCGTGTTGGGCAAGATAATTTTCCACACCGTGTTGTTGCACTGAACCCTTCTATTGAGTGGCCACCCAGGTCGCCAGATCTAACGCCTTGGTACTTTTTTTGTGTGATCCTCTTAAGAGCAAAGTGTACTTTACTCCACCAGATAATACGGACAATTTGAAGGTTAAAATTCGTCATGAAATTGATTTATTGAAAGGAAATTCGAATTTAATCTAGAAAGTTATTGCTGAAATGCAAAGGATGCAAATCTTCATTCAGAGAAATGGAGGATATATTGAAGGATACAGAAATTAAATATAAGAAAGGAGTGGGAAATTATCAAAAATTGTTTAATCTCATTGAATACTTTGAAAATTAATCTATTTCCTATTTTAAGAACATTATTCTTTCATTAATAATATCTTATCTGCTTGCGCAAATACGCTTTCACTACCTCCCGCTTAATTCTTTCCGGAATATACAATTTTTTATCGAACATCCTAAATTTTATAGCATTAATACAGAAGACTAAAGAACAATATTACGTTTGGGGAGACTCTATATCTCTATTTATTTTAGTTTATACTCATATAAAAATGGGTATAGTTTTTTCTGCGACACCCTGGATAGGAGAATATAAGCTAAATTGCCATCCTATGCCAATTTTTAAACGTTGATTAGCAGGTAGAACGACGTGGAAAGTTCGTTGAATGGACCAAAAAGGGAAAATAGAGGGAGTGTTGCGACCAGTCGGAACGCACTGTGTGGAAAAAAATATGGAACCTAATTTTTAAGTAATTTGCTTCATCGTAACAATTCAACCAACAGTACTAGTTTTTGTCGGTCGACGTGGTTATGTTTCATGCCATATCAAGTTTGGGATTTTTATTTTTTATTTTCTATAAATAAAATTTGTGGATTAAAGCCACTCAGCATTCGGTAACTCGTCGGGATTACCAGGTATTGAAGACTGAGAGAGTTCATGCTTGATGGAGCACGTAGCCTACTCAACTGGATTTAGAAAAACTAGGGCTACCAACTGTGATGTAAATTGTTTCAAAATCTAGCCCCTGAAAACAGATAAAGCGTGATTTGTATAAGAGCTAGTGCATCGAAGACTGGTTTATACCAGCCGCGAGGTATTTGATTCGACGTCAGTTCTGAAGTTGAATGATTCCTAAAAGAAACGAACATTTCTGTTCCGCTTCATTGAGAGTCTCAGAACTCTTATCTTGTAACTATATTACGCATTTGACGAAAGAGTACAGCACTTGACGTATGACTCATGGGTATTTCTCTCACCTTAGATGATTCGGTCGTGATGTCACATTACCGTGGTGTTCCTAGTGTTCCATGTCAGTGATTTGAGCTTCGTTCTTAGTACTCCATGTAAATAGATTGAAAAAATGGGTCTTACTCACAGAAGTTGCATCCCTTCGATCATCAGAAGATATCATTGACAGGTACTGCAAAACTTTACTTTTGAGAAGAAATGTTTCCACTTGTAGCGCCATCTCTTATCATGAGGTGAAAATCATTCATGGTTGTCCTTTATGAATCACCCGCGGTGCGAACCTGAGTGTTGAGCACTTGATCCAAGGTTGCTTACCCTCGCTAATAAAACTTGCGCTTTTAGAAAATCGCAGAGTTGACTATCTGGTGAGCGATAAGTTGATGGCCTCGCGTCAGGACCTGTTCTTGGCCGCACCTTCTGCACGAACAACGAGCTGCCAACGCGTGCGTGTGTCTCATTTTATATTTTTCTCTTTCAGCTAATCCCACCATTAGCTGAAAGAGAAAAATATGAAATTTGCGGGGGTAAAAACAAAAAATTGAAAATTAAAACGTGCGCATGTTTTACACGAGAGGAGATTAGGTTGTCTGCATTTCTTTTATAGCTACTATTGACTTCCATGGAGGAGAGAAGATAATGGGAGATAAATTCTTGTATGAAGATAACTTCAGCTGTTCCCATTCTGAAGTACTCCATGCCTTAGATCCTTCACTTTTCTTTGATTTTTCCGTGATTTCACCGGTCTGCTCATCATTGAATCACTGTTTCGATAACATCTTATTCACTTGGGGTTTGTACCTGTCCCTACTGAGAAGTTTCAAAACTCTTTAATGGCTACCTGTCCTTTTTTCTGTATGTAGCAGAAAATTGTCATTTTATTACAGAGAAAAATTATTTCATTTTATTACAAAGAAAAATTATTTCATTTTATTACAAAGAAAAATTATTTCATTTTATTATAAAGAAAAATTATTTCATTTTATTACAAAGAAAAATTACTTCATTTTATTACAAAGAAAAATATTTCATTTTATTACAAAGAAAAATTATTTCATTTTATTACAAAGAAAAATTATTTCATTTTATTACAAAGAAAAATTATTTCATTTTATTACAAAGAAAAATTATTTCATTTTATTACAAAGAAAAATTATTTCATTTTATTACTAAGAAAAATTATTTCATTTTATTACTAAGAAAAATTACGCCAAAATTACAATTCAAAAATTGGAATTATTGCATATCTTGGATGTTTCTTTTCTCGTGTATTAACTGTTCAATATAGTAGCGTTATTTATTTCACGTTCGTGCGTGACTAAACTTTTAACTGCTGTGTTTCTGATTACAATTCTGTTATCACAAAGTATTATGAAGTAAGATGCGAAGAATGCAGATCAGCTGGGTTTGAGCATTCGAAACGTTCACGAGTCTTATCTCTGAAGATGTCCCCCTCTCGACAGACGATTTTCAACCTTACATCCTCCTGTAAGGAAGTAATAAAATATTTGCTCTTTGTTTTCCCAGGACGAGTTGGATCGGCTCAATGGTGCCACAGACGAGATAAACAAACTAGAAACTGCTCTTGAGGTGAGAATTTTTGTGCATTGCGCAATTTTATGGTATTCAGACGTCAAATAGATCTAGTAGCCTGGCGTGAAGTGTAGATGCATCGAAGTTATTTCTCTTTATCTTCATATGGGTGCATATTAACACCTAGTTCGTATCCAAGTTTTGTTGGCGATGTGTGCTGTGTGGTAAAATTCTGGTCGGAATTTCACGGTCAGTTTGCTTCAATCTCGAATTCGATTTGAAGGGATTTAATCTTTCATAAAGTGAACATTAGGTAATAGCATCCAAGTGATGAACTCGAGGATAATGCGGTGTGTGAATGGCGAAGTGCTTCCTGGCCATTAGTATGCAATTAACTGGCCCTGGGTGGCTCACCACCTCAACTTATTTCCGAAATTTTTCTATCCTGTTGTGATGCAGCCCCAATGGCCGAGCCAGCGAGACTCGCTCTGAAGTTGTCTCTTTCTGGTGCAGTAAGGTGCGTTGACCAAGTGTTAATCTCATTTCTGTACTTGCATTTCGGAGTGAATACACAGATGTTTTCGTGGTGTTCATTTGTTGTTTTCGAATGTAAAAGTTCGTGGTATACCCCTCAGGGGGATACAACTATTGTATCAATGGGAATTAGAGATTATGTGAGGCCCCGAGCTAATGGTTAGGTAGGCCTTCTTTGTGTTGAAATAGAATAGGTTTTGTTTTGTTACGAACCATCGTTTTTCAGTTCACTGCTGTCCTGTTTTTCAGCACTTACTACTTTCTTCTTCATCTTTTATTTTGTTTCATGAACTTCTTTCTTAACTTACTGCTTTTATGCACCTTGTGCATAGATTCCGCGTTCCCTTAACTCCTTACTAAATGGTGCCTTCATCCTTCCTCTCTTTGAACATCTTTGTTGTGGTGAAGGGAGGCTAAAACGTTCTTACAATCAATCAATCAAGTTCGTGGTATGTGAAAGAAAATCTAAGCACACGTCATACTTTAATATCTCTAAAACTCGTGATGTGTCGATTTCCATATTTTTGCTGATGCGAAACTTTTGGCGATTCTTATTTTTGCTGTTTTTAATGGCTTAACTGAAAAAATAGAAAAATATCAAATAAATTGAATTGGTGCTTCTCTTGAACACTATCAAATTACTTTTTCAATCTAAACATGCCTAGACTTTGATGTGTGTCGTCGTGAATGACTGGGGCTGCCCAAGCAGTCAAGGGTAAAAAATGTGGGTATAATCTAACTAAATAAAAGTATCGCTCTCTAGTATCAACATTGTTTACTTTGGAATACAGGAGAATTATACATTTGTCCCGATTTGTACTTTTTATTGTGTTCAAACACATAAACCATTCAGTAAATGATAAACCTAAGCAGGGGAATATTTTTAAAAATTACCATCATTTGTTCATTAGTAAGTACTGAATTTTACTTTATCAATGATTTGTCGTTTCTTTCGCGCACACATGTAGCAGCGTGCCGCTCGTGTCAAGGAAGCATGATGCCATTGCGGCGTCACGTCAACTCGAGTCACTAGCATGCGTAATTCGAAGGGGAAAATTTGTGATCTTGGTTATCTACTTCTGTGAATTAGCAGTAATGGAGTTTTCGCGAAGTTTTTGTTCATCAATATACAATATAATCGTATAAAAAATATCTGCGTTTTTCAAACCTGTTCTCAAGGTTGGGTATGCCTTTTTTTCTAAAATAGAATATTATGTTTTGTTTCGGACCATCTTTTTTCGGTTCGCTGCTGTTTTTTTTTAGCACCCCTATAATGTTTTCTTTTTTTTCTCGTATCTTATTTTATAAAATTCTTGTCATCTTACCGTTGGCATGTCAAGGGTGTGGGTCACATCCTGTGTGTATGTAAATTTATCTCCAATCTCTATTTGGTGCCTTTCTCCTTACTATCTTGAGAGTACTTTCGTTATGGTTAGGGAGACTCAAACCAGCTTGTAATCTAATCTAACGATATCAAAATTGAAAGCAAAGCGTAACGTGTTCATATTTTACGCAGTATCGTTGTAAGTTATTCTTTGACCGGTTGAAGGTGTAGGAAGTTGATATGATTCAGAAGGGATTTTTTCCTGACAAAGAAATCAAACCTGAAATGTTCACTAATACATTGGTGGATATGCTTCCACGGCACTGTGAACTTCGATTTGGAATCTGCAAAAATTCGGCTATTTTCACTGTGTGCCAATGCTGATTCATGTTTAAGAACTATTTTCTGCCGGTACGATTTATCAGTACATCGTTACCAAACATATTCATGTAATAGCGGTTATGAATGTTTTTTCATGTTAGAAGTTGGAGTGTTCGAACAAATTAAAGATTTAGAATGTAATTCATGTTAAAGGCTGCATTTCCAACAATTCGAGCTGGATTTCATTTTAGTGTCCTGTATCACATTCAATACGTAATTACAATTACACTCCTGTGACACCGTTTAGGAGCAAACCTCAGTTCCACTCCAGGTATACCTTTGTCTCCAGCCTATCTCTGGATATTGGTAGGTAGTTGAGGTTAGGCGTAAAAACACGCAATTTGTGACAAAATGTTGAAGGGCTGTGTGACTCCTCGTTCACTCTCAAATTGCGTCACTCGGTGAAAGTGATAGGAAGGTTAAGGTCCGCTAAATAGAGTCCGTTATGACCGCTGTAAATGCAAGAAGTACTTGAAAGAAGTGAGAAGGACGAGACTGTACGTCATAGTTAGAATCCTTGTCGTGCGCTAATTGCGTCTGTCGGACCGGTCGATTCCTCGTTGTAGAGCCTTTCGCCTCGGCCGACTCTCATGTGTGCTTGTAAGGACTTGTGTTTGTGCAGTGTGGAAGAGTTAGAACGTTAGCGCTTCAGTGAGAATTTATCTCGCATAAACTTCCTTTCTCTTTTATCAGTAGACAAGGTTTATAATCCCCCTTAAAAAATTTGCATGTCATTGTTTAGAATATGTTTTAGTTACTCTTTGAATATTCCTATTGGCTCATTTGGGGGCCCTTTTTTCAATGCGAGAATCTATACATACAGGCATATTGAAAGTGAACACATGCGCTATCAATTCCTATTGTTTATACAGTAAGCCTACCCTAACTTCTATTGCAAACCAGAGTTAGGCTTACCGTGAAGCTGCTCTACAACAGACTATGAGGTTCTCATCAGATTAATTTCACGTCACTTCTCACGTAAAACTATCATGAGAAATATTTTGTGACCCAGGATAAGGTACCCCACAAAATCTGAACGATTATCGATGCACGTACGAAGCAGTACAACGATTCGTTTCCGCTTTATAACATACGATGGGCTCATCTGAGACACGATAAGTAACAGGTTTAGGTTAGATAGGTTTGGCCATCCTATGCTACGAAGCCTGGTGCCCCCATGGGTGATACTGCTAGGTCACCTCAGCTATAAACAGGACTTCTATCTTTCGTGCCCAGTTTGCTTTTATCAATTTTGACATTTTTTGCTATGTCTTCTTTGTTTGTTTTTTCTTTCTCGTCATTCCCAACTTCCTCTTTCTGCACACAGCGTATCATGCGCGAAAATACTCCTTGTACATATATTTCCCGTTTTCGTTAGTCCATACTAAATAGTCCCTTGTTTTAGCTCGCTTATAATCTCAGTTATGGCAAATGAGTCCTAAATTAACTAATATAGTAATAATAAGAACAATGGTATACAAGTCAAAATAATTTTGGTATTCGGCTCTCACATTGATGTTGCGGAACTCGATGTTGAAATATACATTTCGTGAACAAGCCATCGATATAGGAAAAAAACTTGTGAAAGATTTATAATTCTTCATCCATCGATTTTAAAATTGCAGCATCTAATGATCATTGACTCGAATGGGTCTGAATTATTCATAATACGTGGCTGCTTTCATCTGCGTTTTGTGCGACGTCACACCTTGCTCGGTACTGTCATCTCCGAGGTCATCTGGACTCGAATAAAAAAAAAGAGGTGAACACGAACTTGGGGTCCCGATCTCGAGCGAACTTTAATTCACAGTTTCCAGAATTCTACCTCGATGCCGTAAGGTCATCAGACTATCTCTTTTCGGAATAATGCAAAAATTTCACGTTGGCTTACAAGTGTTGTTTACCAGTCAGCGCCTACATGAGTCTGTGTTGTCATTTACTCGCCTCAATCGACCGAGATGGTTGTGAGTACTGTTGTAACAACGCTGACGAGGATATACGTAATCGTGGTTCATTGCGAGAGGAACATCGTAAGTCTTTTTCCGTCTTCTCCTTCCCTCTATCCAGGTCATCGAGGGGTCATACACGCAGTCTTTTGCTCAACCGGTCGGGTTCCTGTTCATTGGTTTTGTCTTCGACATTAGTACGACGAGTGGGTGGTGGAGCATGAGACAAGGTGCCTTTTTAGTTTTGGGCAATGGCTGTCTTGGTAAAGTGAATGAACGAATGAATTGAAATAAAATAGAATTCCTTAGTAAAATGCACTCCCCAGAGGCTCAATTATTTATCGACGTTCACCAGTTAACGAACGGGTGCTTTACAAAATAAAGCGAGACAATCTCGGTTGCTCTCTTCACCATAGAAACCCTATCACATCTGTTTTATGCCATCTTGCCGTCTGTCTGTTTGCTGTTGGAAAATTATCTATCGGTCACGCGTACGTTAACTTGATTGTATTTTTTCTACCTCCTGCTCAGCATGAATGTGAATTTTGCACGGCATTTTAATTCGATACGCTATCGGTTTCAACGAATGTTCGTTCATTTCATCACAAAGCTGATGGTTAATATCGAAGGTATGTTTTTCTCATAATCCACGTTGAGCACATTCTTAACTAAGTAACCATGAATAAAATTATCCAATTAAAAGAATTGGGAAACAGCTATTCAAACTTGAGAACTTCTTATGAATCACTATGCAAAACGATAAAACGAATTGTGCTCCTTTAAATGATTTAATAACCAGATAAGTTACCAACAAATGAATTAATTTAGGTAGAATGGGCTATTTCAACTTCCTTGCAGCGGACTTCCCATAGTGTCCATAAACCCAACTGCACTGACGGACGGTAGGCAGGAACACGTGTAATTTGTGGTGAACGTCTGAACCAGGAGGCGAACAACAGCTTCCGCCACGACCTGAGCGAGTCGAGCAGCAGCCTGCAGCAGCTGGGGCGGCGGCTGGGCAGCGCGGTGGAGAAGGCGAGGCCTTACTTTGAGGCCACGCAGCACGCCAGGAAGCTCCACCTCGACTGCCAGAGGACCGCTGTGCAGTACCAAAGAGCCAATGGTGAGATGCCTCTCGAGTACCTTCGGTTCGTTGTGATACTGAGATATGAGCTAATATCCTTGCTTAAGATTTCCAGTTTTGCTTTGTTCTCTCGGTTGTGACGTTTTAAACATGTCTCTTATAATGACGCGCACTCGAATCCTCATTCTGCTATTCGTGACGAGAACGATATTGCGTGCAGCTGTGCACGCAAATGCGCGAGCCACCATCGCGATGGCGGAAGAGCGGTTCTCCAACGCGCACCTCAGCCAGCGCCCCTTCGACCCCGCCTGGCAGGAGATGCTCAACCACGCCACCAGGAAGGTGCGCTCACGTACAACTTCTTCCGCCATTTTAGTAACCTAGAATTTCATTATTTGAAATTTAATTATTATTGGTATTTTAGTTAGAAAAATTATTGCATTATTGTAGTTAGGAAATTTTTCTGTTAATTACCGCTCTCGCGTTGGGTTGAGAGGTTTTTACAATAGAAATATAATTCTAAAGTACAGATTTTGTTCATTTATAACTTTATTGGCCGTTTTGTGCCTCATTCGGTGTTAGGTTGACCTGTTTTTGTGATAAAAATGTATGTTCTTCCAAAATACAGAACCTGCATCAATTCAAGCTAAAAGTGTCAAGTAGTGCTCTATCTCACATGAGGGTGAATTGTTTTTACATTAAAATATAACTCTAGAAGGCTTTCATCAGAAAATACACAATGCTAAGTTAGCACGAAATTTTTGACTGTCGCATCAACATGCTTGGGTTGATTGTATGCACTCGTTAACGGCGAATAATAAATGTTACGATAAAATTTGAGACTGAGACCTTTGAAGCAAATAGTTTCTTGATTGCGCTAGCGTTAGATAAAGTAACAATTGTGTAGTTATGTGTTAAATTTTATCTTCTCATATTGATTAATCAAAAACACGCATTTAATCCCCAAAAATGCGTATCACTCGCGTAGCTCTCACTTTCATCACGTGAAGTAATACAGCTCCCTCTGCTATTTACAGGTTACACTACATGATTGTTTCGTGGAGATTGATCGATTTTCAGATAATCGTAATCAGAGCCCATGCTTAGAATGTACAGTACTTTTTGAAAAATGAAATTAAAACTAAGTTGGAAGTAAATTTTGTTTTAAAATGATTTACCTCAGTATTACAATACATAGTGGATGCTAACAAGGTCATATTTGTGTGCTGGTGCTGGTTCTTGGTTCAATGCTGATTAGCTTACGTCATAGATTCGCGCAAATCTTTCAGGTTTAAGCTATAACCAACAATGCCGAAGAAGTATAAGACCTAGAAATGTTTTTCTATAAACTAACTCGAGAGAAATGGCTGTCCTGCCAGTTTTGGTGGACCAGAATGCCAAAGTATGTTGACATGAAACAGACACTGAGCAGTAAATGCCACGACTGGCTCCTGTTGTGAGAACAATCTCTGATGAAGAGCTGGTAGCCCTCAACTGGTTTGGATAAAAGGGAAGAATGTATGGGTAGCGTCTGGTTTCAGAACTTTTTTGTCAAATGTAAGAAGATCGTTTGAGGTTGTCTGGATGTGTGAGTGAAATGAGAGATGTGCTGGTCCACAGATCATTAAAATGAAAGTGTGAGCGAAGAAAGAATGAATAGAGAAAATATGAGTGAAATCACATGCTTAGTCTTTAATTTCTGAGGAGTCTTAATGAAGGAAGGAAAAATTTGTGTGCAGCAAAGATTTTGAGCAATCCCTATTCGCTACCTGTTTCGTGGTCAAATCCCTAGCATAGTCTCCCACTCCAGAGCTGTAAGATGATTGAAGGACTGTATCACGGCGCTGTAGGCTAATACTCGAACTTATCTTGTGCTACCACGCATTCTTCCTTTTGATGTGAAGAGTACCTAGCTCACTGTTGAACATTACGATCGGTCGTGAGTGTTACAGCAATTGCGTACAGTGAAGAAAGTCGCCAAATCTGGCAATTCTTTTAAGCGGAAGTCATTGTGTTGATAGCGATTGCGTAGAGTGAAGGAAATCGCTAAATTTGGTCATTCCTTCAAGCGGAAGTCATTGCAGTTGCTCCAAAGCTGAAACTTGGTGTGCGCGGCAGGTTCTTGAAGCGGAGGCAGGACGGAGAGCAAGCGAGAGAGAGCACGAGAAGCGGGCCGCGGCGTTCACAGCTGCACAGCAGAGGGTCTCTCTTTTGGGTGAGCTGAAGTTGTGAATGTGATGCGCCTAGTGGCTTTCACAGGTGATGGTTACCTCATGAAAGGGGACGAAGGAGAGTAACTGCAAAAATTTCGCTTGTGTAGGTCTTGGGGAATTTTTCAGACTGGTGTGTATTTCTCGTTTCTTTAGTCATTGCACATTTTGTGCTATTTTACTTTGTTTCGCGTGATGTGTTCGTTACCACTTCAGAAAATTACGATTCAGATCTTACCGGAGCTCTTGAGGGTTTGGTAATTAACCATTATTTTCTTGGAAAATTGCTTGCCACATCATGTAAGGTTTTCTAAACTGAAGTGAAACCCTAAGATCGAACTTTGTTCCTTCGTGCTCTTGAGCTGTCTTGCGTGAATTACGTTCGTTTGATGTGAATGTGATCAAGTAATTCTGAACTCAAGTAAATATTACGCTTTAGCTCTGAAGTTGATCTTCTATTGACCAATTACTTCGAATTCATTATCACTTTCGAACACTTCACACTAGGTATGCGAAACCTTGTCAAAAGATTTAGTCATCTATATTTTTTGAACTAGTGTTGTAATTTGTGGTTTCACGATTAGAAGACAGTAAAGCAGCCTTTTCCCATAACTGCTCAAATAATTCCTGCGCTCCAGCTACTGCCAGACAAGCTCGACTAATTGAGAACGGCAAAATTTTCATGCTTGTTTTCTGCCGCAGGTCGCCAGCTGAAAAGCTCCATCGAAAAAGCACGGCCATACTTCGATCAGAAGGAGCACTTCGACGCCCAGATGGAGCAGATGAGTCAGCGCGTGGAACAGCTGCAGCGGGCCGTCGCTAAAGCCAAGCTCTGCTATGCCAATGCCCTCAACAACCTCGAGCAGGTCAATTACTTCTGCTATATTCCTTTATCTAATCAGACGACACCAATAATATTTACTTGATGTAGCGCAGAACCAAATGTTGGATAAATCGCTCATGGAAATTTTTAACACATTCGTCGCGTATTGGGCCATATATGTGTCCCAATCGGTAAATTTTTAATTCACGTTCTGAAATGAATGAATGATATTTCATCTGTTTGACGACCTTTTTAATGAATAATTGTTATTAACGAGGTGAAGTGTTATCGTGCAATTGTATTTTTCATGTTTTTTGGGAAGAATAAAAATGTACTCAAGCAATAAAGTCGATTTCTCAATTCTGCATCTTACAACATAACCAAACCAACCGTTAACAACCGTGGAAACTCGATGAATGTGTTAATAGTTGTTAGTATTAGTCTCGCTGTGCGTGCATAACGTGTGGGCAGAATAAGCTCGGGTGCGACCCTTTCTTAATGTACTTTGCTCGGTCGCTGGGGCAACAGTTCTTACTTGTGCAGCCATTCTTGCATGGTCTACGTATTTCTTACTTTCCTGTACACAGAATGATTTAACTGAGTATACTAATTTTACGAGATAATTAATTTTGCGAAATTTCACGATTTTATTTGAAGCGAATGTAATTACCTAATGCTGACGTTTAGCCCATGCATGCCGATCGTTCATTTAAGTATTCGTACAATTATTCTAATCATGAATCACACGTTAGCGCTGGGCACTTGAATTGGATAGCGTAAAGCACACGGATCATATGAATTAAAAACGTAGGTGATGCTCTCAGTAAATATCGTGAGCAAACTGTCAGTTGTATTCACAGCACCATAATTTTAACGGGAAATTTGAGTGAGTTTTATCTATAAATAGTAATTTCTTCTTCTTCCCACCATTCACAACTGAAATAGAATAGGGTTTTTGTTTTGTCATGGACCATCTTTTTCACGGTTCACTGTATTTTTAACAGATGCTATTCTCTTCGTCAAATTTTTTTCTCATTAAATTCGATAAATCTTGTCTTATGCTGAGCTGAGTTTGGGACCCTCTTGTGCGTCAATTCTTCGAACCCTAAATTGCATACTATACCAAATAGTGCCTTCTTCCTTCGTCCCTTGTGAACACGTTGGTTATGGTTAGGTAATACTATACCAAATAGTGCCTTCTTCCTTCGTCCCTTGTGAACACGTTGATTATGGTTAGGTAATACTATACCAAATAGTGCCTTCTTCCTTCGTCCCTTGTGAACACGTTGATTATGGTTAGGTAGGTTTAAACTAAACCTCTAATGTGACCTGCATGCTGAACAATTGTCCTAAGCCAAATCTTCGAATTCGATAATATAAGTCGCGTGTGAGTTAGTCTCACAGTAATATAATTAAGCGCGTGTATAAGGACTAGATGGTGTCATAAATTTCAAATGGAATTTTATTGCGCCATTTAAACCTCCAATAAAGTTGATGCAAGTGCTTTATGGTTGATATTTACTCTCGAAATCATGCTGCTGCTTTTTAAGCGACACCGCAATTCCATCTACGCATTTTGTTCCTTTGTTAGTAGTTGAAAGATGTCATTCCAAGGTAGGCAACCTCACTTGTTCTCTTCGCCCTGAGTTACCTCTGCATATAGAGAAAAGTTTAGCTTAATGTATGAGAGAGACCCCATGAAGCGTTCTGGCCATAATCTGATTGGAAAAACTCTAGCTGTTGCGTAGCAACGAATTATTTTATCAACGCCATGTTCACTCTTTGTGATAAAACGCTCTGAAAAAAAATCCAGATTTTTATTGCACTCTCTAGTGACAACAGGCATCCTCGTTCGTGTTCGAATCAGCAACTCGACTTCTGACCAGCTAACACATGTATTTCATTTCAACATCGTGCAGATCTCTGAAGAAATTCACGAGCAGCGTCGCTACAGCATAGTGGAGAACCTCAAACGTGAGCCTGGTGTAGGTGCCGAAGATCAACCTCTACAGGTACGTTGAACCAAGTGATATTTTAGGCTTAACCCGGAATTTTAGACTTGAGCTCGGTTGAGATAATGATACAGGATGATTTTTAAATATGGGACCTATAGGAATATTTAATAACTCCAATATTTTTCAATGGTTTTTAAAAAAAGTTTTTATGAAATTCAAAAAAAATGCTAGTTTCGTTAGATATATTTGAAAGTGAGATACACTGTCTGGCATAAAAGCCACATTCAAATGCAAAATAAATAAGATTTTAGCGTTGCCCCAAAAATGGCAAGCTGGGCAAAAGAACTCAAATTGTCTCTGACATATCACCCTGGACTTTTTCCTTTTGGAGGTACATTAAAGGAAGAGTTTTCTGTGAAAAACCAACAAATCTACTCAGCTCATCGCATCCATCGAGGAAGAAATCCAGCGAATTGGATCTGATCTCACCAGCGCTGTAACGACAGCCTTCGAAATCGTGCCGATATGTGTGCACTCAGGAGGGCAGCACATGAAAAATATTATTCAAAAAGTTATCAAAGTAAAACTAGAATTTTTCAGGATTTTATAGAAACTTGATTTTTTAATCCGTTCGTTAATTTAGGAGGTATTAAATATTCCTTTACGCTGATATTTGCAAATCACCCGGTACAATCAACACATTGAAGTGAAGTTCACAGTAAAATGAGACCTCATACTTATTTTGTATGACCCCTCAGGGGGATACAACTATTGCATCTATGGCAATTAGCGCTCCCAGGGGGACAATGTGAGGGCCCGAGCTAAAGGTTGGGTAAGCTTTCTTTTTGTTAAAATAACATAGGTTTTTGTTTTGTTATGGACAAACTTTTTTTTGGTTCACTGCTGTCCTGTTTTTTCAACACCTACTATTTTCTTCTTCAACTTTTTTCTTGTTTCATGAACTTCTTTCTCATCTTACTGTTTCTATGCCCTTTCTGCATGGATTCCACGTTCCCTTAACTCCATGCTAAATGGTGCTTTCTTCCTCTCTTTGGATCTCATTTGTTGAGGATAGGGAGGCTTAAAATAACTAATAATATAATTTTCTTTTGTATGAATTCTGTAGCCGGTTTTCAATTTATTTCTACGCCATAGGTACTTACGGATTACCTCCAATAATTTTTTTTCGCTTCAGTTATTTGAATGGTATGAGCTCTAAAGAAGGCTTCGTGTGTTTTATAGGAAAAATTTTGATATAAGGGGTTGCCATAATTTTTGTTTCTTTACTTTGAATGAGGCTGAAAAATCCGACTTTCTAACAATTGCTCATTTTTATTCTTAATTCTAACTTTTGAAACATTGGTGAAGTGTCAGTCATATATTAGTTCTGCATTATTTCACTGTTGATTTCACTCGAAATTATCCCCAGAGTGGACGCTTCGGAATTGGGATTCTAAAGAAGGAAATCTGCTTCAGCTGGTAAAATTCTGCGCTTCATTATGTTGAGTTACAAAGATAGCCTTTAGTAAAGTAGTGACGATAATATTGGCGAGCTGCCACCGTGAAAAAAATTCAATTTCTTCACCATTTAGCCTACTAAAGTCAAAGTTAGAGCTTTAAAAGTCTCCTTTCTAACGTAGTTTTTTATCGTGTCTTGCAGGAATCGGACATTACTTCAGCATTAGCAGCCAAAGAACGAACACCAACAGGGTATGCTGTCAATGATTGCTCTTCAGAAGTAGCAAATCGACCACACGGAGCTTTCATTTCCCCGTCCGTGAATGTAGCTAAGAACGGCACTCGACTAGAAGGCTCGACTGTTGTAAATGCTGATGAACATTCAGACAGTGTTGATGTCTCAACGGACATATCTATGACAACTCGCGAGTGTGGCTCTGGCGATGAGTGTCCGTCTGCTCCAAGCTCTGGTACGTCGTCTACTGTATCGTGCGGCGGCAGAAATGATCAGGGCTGTTCTAACGATAAGGTTCTCTCCTCCTCGACGTCTCCCAGTATGGAGGAAGATAAAATAAACAATAAGGACGCCGCTCGAGGTTTACCTGACGAAGAAATAGACTCCGTGAGCAAAACTGTACTATTTTTCCAGAAATTATCATTGAAAACTTTTTCGAACGAAGATTCGTTTAAGAAAAACACCGAAAGACCTGATGCAAAAAGTATCTGTGAAGAAGTACGTTCAGATGAAGATTCGCCAGGGAAGTCAGTTAGTCACACTGCAAGGAATACCGTAAAAAGTGATGCTCTTGCTATTGCTAGAGATTTTGATTCTGTTCCAGCAGTCGAAGCTGTCCCCACTAGTCCGCAACATACAAGTTTATCATCTGCTGAAGTTGTAGAATCATGCCGCAGCGAAAGTTAACACGGCTTTTTTTTTTGACATTTTTATACGACTGCCTACTTTGCCATTGCCTCACGTTCTACTAATCGATATTATTAACTTAAATTTATGTTAGACGGTAGGCTTCTGATCTTTGAACTTTGCAAAAAAATGACGAGGGGATTTTCTTATTCCTAATTAATAAATCATTTTTTTGCTTTTGACCTCATAGTTAAGAATTGGTGTTCATTGAGAGGATTTGTAAAAAGTGCAGCAAATCTTACCTCGAGCACTTATTTCCTATTGCCTCATAGATAAATCGTGCCTATCGTAGTGTAGCGAGCTTGCATCTTTCAACGAGCAGTTAGTTTTGTGTACATAACTTTCATTAACTTAGAATATTTAGTTTCATCATGTATTACATCCTCGCTGAGAATGCATGCAGGAATCATTCGTCATCAAGGTGTGGCGACAGAAAACCTCGCTAAACCATGCGTTGTGAACTATCGTTTCGTAACGTAATTTCTTTCATTTCTCTAAAAAATGAGGAGACTCATGTGTTCGGTATCGGTTGTGTTCTATCTAAGCAATAAATTTAGACATTACGTCGCCACAGTGGAGGCTGTAAGTAGCTCTCTTTTCCAATAGGATTATTCACCTTCGGTAATGTTTAGTAATGAATAGGAAACCTCAGTGTGCTCGAGCTTAGAATTAGATTTTATCATAAATTGAAACTATTAAATATATTGTATTTTTTCATCAGATTGCGTAATGAATCAAATGAGAATTTACGAAACGTAATTCTACATGCAATCCTGCTCTCTTCCTAAGTAAGAATAGTTAATTAATAAAGTTAATGTTTACCCATAGGGTTGGTTGTGTACAAATATCAATTTTTTTACTTCAAATGATGCATTGCAGTCTTCAGTTTTGTGTGTATGGTCTGGTAGGAATAGAGTTTAATTTGTTCCCAAGCAGTTTTATTTTCGGAAAAAGTGCGTTACATGTTTTTGCAGTTCAGTTTATTTCATTTAAGAAAATAATGACATATACTATGTTCCGAAAATGAGCCATTGTGACGGGGGGTTTCCGATATCCTAGACCAATCAAATACTCAGGATATGTACAAATATCCAAATAGGGAAAAATTACGAGGCTGAAGTTATACATTTGTCGAAGTCAACATGGCGTGTCATTACTTTAGAAAACTTTCCGTTTTGCACTGTTAAAGCAATATTTCATTAATTTTGAAGATCGCACATTTTCACATCAAACCTCTCGGAACGTCTTTATTTCTTTAGAAGCAACCTGATTTTCAGTGCTGCTCTGTTGAATGATGTTAAGATTGAATATTTCAACGTTGAAAACTGTTAAGTGCCTCCCTCCGCATGTGAATTTGTTCCCGGATCCAACACCTCAGTCACCTGAATAAAGCCAAATTCTCAGTTTGAATTTCATTGTTTGCTGTGTAAACCTTTCGCAACATCACTTCAATTTCCAACATTATTCAGCTCGTACCGTTAAGAACTTAGTTCAGTGTCGAAGGTTAGTAAAAATACTCTGTTTGAATAAAAATTCTTTCCACATACAAAATGGGCCCTATTTTGCCAATTAACACGATGAAATTATATCCGTCAACAATTCCGCAGCCAAAAAATCTGATCGATGCAGAAATCTAGTTGTATAAATTACCTAAAATTACCTCAGTTCAAGAATATTGACTAAAATTAGTTAGGAATAGATTTCAAGGTGAAGTAGTTTTGTGACTGATCAAAACCAATTGCACAAAAAATAAAATGGACCAACAATTATTTTTCCAATTGTATAGTACAGTAGATTGGACACCTTCGAATAATCGTCACAACCTGACGCTCGATAGTACTTCTGTACTGATGCGGCCCCACATTGGAGCTTGTTGCCACTCCTGTGTCTACGTATGTCTTAGATCTATCAACTTTCAAGGTTACATATCCGTAGTTGTCAAAAATTTCAGACATATGGTCTGAAAAATTCCTGCCATGTACGATGCAACTGAATAAAAAAAAATATTTTTCGAGTAAAATATATAGCCTCAGTAGGCGAACAAGGGGCAAACATCTATCCTATATCCTTGAAGACATTCATTATGTAGGAAGACTCGTTTGTCTTAACAATTAAATAAATTTCTAAGTTTCCGCTGACTAGGTTCATAAATTCACTGTCCAGTTTCATCATATAATGAACGGACATCGTGATTTTCAAAAGAAGTTGAAGTCCAGAAATATAAAATCCTTCGACACTTCAAGTAATATAGGCTCATAGCCAAATTAGCGCGCCAATAAATAAACGTTCCCTTTCAAATATTCACTTCAAAATCCTACAAACAATTCCAGTTAACAACCCACCTCCTACCCATCTTAAGATGACGAGTAAGAACTTATTTCCTCCAGCCATAGGTAGGCAGTTCGTGTGGCGCCGCATCTATCACACTCAAAGACCTTAACTTGTCAAGAGTGGTGTTGATCACGTCCAGAGGCAGCATGCCGGGAGGGAAACCTCGCTGCTCAGGTTCTCCTTTAGTGAGGGGGTTACGAGGGCAGTACTTGCGGGTGTGCGCTGCCACGCCAGATGCACCGCACAGATCGCACACGTGCTTCGACAGCACCGGACACAACACTCGACCGCGCGAATCCTGCTCAACACATTGAACAGATTAACACTATTTATTACTACTAGCAGGACCCGTGGGCATTCCACTCACAGTGCCATTGTTACGCTAGGTGGATTCGGTAATCTTTGCCTTACCAATTCCAACAAAACCTTTTCTAGCCTAACCAATCACAACATATTCTAACCTATCCTATCCGAACAGTTCCTGAAAAGATGTCAAACATAAAAAACCGTGGACCCATGATAAAATTCCGTCAACATAATCTAATCTATCTCAACCTAACTTATTCTTACCTAACCTATCCTAACCTAACACATCTTAATCCATTCTATCCTAACCTATCGTAACCAATGTCGTAAGTCAGCTAGGTGGACCTTTAAAAAATTCGGTTAATATTACCTTACTAGTTGTAATATAACAAATTGTAACATAACATATTCTAACCTAACCTTACCTTAAAGATTCCAACCAATCCTACCCTAATCTACAGTAACCGAACAGATCCTAATAAGTCAAACATAAAAAAATAACCGTGAACCCGTGAAAAAATTCCATCAACATTGCCTAACCTATGCTAACCTATCCTATCCTAACATAAAAAACCGTGGACCCGTGAAAAAAGTTA
>JACJUY010002608.1:13350-27465 GCA_014220935.1 Platorchestia sp. MABIK | reverse complement strand
GTTGGCATGGGATGTGTTGGCATGGGATGTGTTGGCATGGGATGTGTTGGCATGGGATGTGTTGGCATGGGATGTGTTGGCATGGGATGTGTTGGCATGGGATGTGTTGGCATAGGATAGGTTAGCATAGGATAGGTTAGCATAGGATAGGTTAGCATAGGATAGGTTAGCATAGGATAGGTTAGCATAGAGGCTAGGTAATGTTAATGGATTTTTTTCACAGTCTACGGTTTTTTTATGTTTGGCATATTACCTGGATCGGTTTGGTTAGGGTAGGTTTGGATAGGTTAGGTTATGATAAGTTAGGTTACGATGTTATATTATGATATAACCGTCCTACATCTGTAATTTTAAAGGAATCGCTACGAGGAATACTGAAATGCTACGTCTGGTCAACGACATTCATCTCCTCGAAAAGAACCGCTTAAAAGATATGCTCTCTCGCGGATAAGCACAACTTCAAATCAACTCCACAATCTGCCTCTCGTGCCATTTGCTTCTAAAACATCGCCAGACGACGCTACGCCTTACCATCATCACCAACTGCCCTCTTCACATCACCACCACGACGCTGCTGAGGGACTACAACTTCAAGTTATCAGATACTTCTTTCTCATTCCTCTATCACAATGTACTTCTTGTCTTTATAATCTTAACAATCTAGGATATTATTCATTTCTATAGATTGAATGCGGGATCCTAATTAATGTTTATCACTATCGTGGGCTTTTCACATATTAACAATTAACTACTGTCGTAACGTGTTTGTTCACTCAGAGACGCGACCTCGGCCCCTCAAGCCTAGCGGGCAACAGCAGTCTTACGCAGGGGTTTGTCAGAGGCAGTCGAGAAGGTTCCCTCGATAATTTAGATATTGAAGAGTAACAGTACAAGATCAGATAAAATTTATTGGTGTCTTCCCCCTGCGGTTCATCGCCTTTGGCGATGAACCCGCTTTGCTTTAAACGATTGTAAAAGTGACAATTGACTAAATCACCTGGAGATTCATCTTACTCTAATAAATCGTGAATACGGATCGTAAAGCAACCAGCGTTCCCGCACATACTTCGACAACGCCCAAACTGGATCCCGCAGATAAGTTAACATATTTACTAATTGTCTAACCAGCTTCTCTCTCTCCGCAGCATTGTGATATACTAGATATCTGCGTTAATAACGAACCTTAGTAATCTTCCGTGTCTTTAATTTCCTTTGTAAGTTAGGAAGAGACGATAAAGAGATGACGATGAAAATGATGATGAAATAATGATAAAATGCACACTAATATTGGCCTTCAGCTCTGGCCTCAACCTAACCAAAAATAGAGATAATTAAACTATGATGACCGTTATTAATGATTGATTTACGATAAATATTATTTGCCCGAGTATTGGGCTGGTGGCAGCAAAATAATACCTAAAAGAATATGATTCGGTCAGAAATAATTATCAATCTAACTTTCGATGCGACATCACGTTTGAAATAAATTACCAAATTTGGGATAAAGAAAAGAACATCCAATACAATGGCATGGCAGCGGTGAAATCAAAACGCGATCAAAACAAGGATAGTTTAGGTTAGCATAGGTTAGGTAATGTTGAGGGAATTTTTCAAGGGCCCACGATTACTTTGTGTTTGACATATTATCAGGATCGGTTCGGTTACAATGGGTTAGGGTATAATTGGTTAGAATATGTTAGGTTGTGTTAGAATTGGTAAGGTAATGCTGACCGCATTTTTTTAAAGGTCCACCTAGCGGAATGACGACATTGTTAAGTTAGGTTAGGATAGATTAAGATATGTTAGGTTAGGATAGGTTAAGATATGTTTGGTTAGGATAGATTAGATAATGTTGACGGAATTTTATCATGGGCCCACGGTTTTTTATTTTTGACATACTCGTATTATCAGGAACGGTTTGAATAGGATAGGTTAGAATATGTTGTGATGGTTTAAGTTAGAAAAGGTTCTGTTGGAATTGGTAAGGCAATGATGACTCAATCCACCTAGCGTAACAATGGCAACGTCCGTAGAATTTCCATTAGTCCTGCTAATAGCTATGAATCTTCATTGGGACAGTTGCTTGATTTTTAAAATGAAGTTCAAAAATAGAATGCTCTTACAAATACACGTTGTATAGATTCTAACTGCGATTAAACGGAGTTCTACGCATTGAGCCAATCAAATCATAAAAAATATTTGCTAAGATAGAAATTTTTAGATTAGATTATTTCTCATCAACGTAAATAATTCAAATACGTATTACAAAAAATTGAAATACACCCAAGAAACCAGATTTTTTGCAAGGTGACCTCCAAAAATGCATTTCATTCCAACCAATAGAGCTTACCTTGAACACGTGATAGATATCCTCTTCATTATTGTTACGGCAAAACTTGCATACCTTAAAAATTTTTAAGCTACCGCGTTTCTCTTCTTGTTTTGCATGAAGCAAGTCGAGCATTAGGGTAGCACGATCACCACCTCTAATCAAAATTTTCGATATTTCTTCCTTCACATTTTCCGTGCTCAGTGTATCGAAATTGGCAGTGGGTCCAGCACTGGCGGGGACAGTTCCATAAGGTTCCCCGGAAGTTAGTTTCATAGCTCGGTGCTGCTGGGAGTTAGTTCGACCAGCATATTCTGCAGCTTGAGTAGCGATTCTTTCAACATCATCTTCACTATGAGATGTATTCCCAGCCCAACAGGTTGAAGGTCTCTCGCACCAACCCATCGAAGAGTTGAATCCGAAGAAGCTGTCCGCGCTTCTTCTACGGGCTCCATTCGAAGTTTGATTAACATACCCAGCTGTGCTCGAGTCGGAATTCCGGTCAGTGTCGGCGGCTTGGTTGAGAGCAGCGCCGCCGCCCAAGGGCGCTCGCCATGCAAGTCGTGCAGGGTCGTCTGAGTGTCGTCGTTCCATCGCCTGCACACAATCAATAAAGGAATAATTACAACGAAATCTTACGGAATTCAAATCTAAGTAATGATTGATTATAAATTAGTTTTAGCCTCCCTTTACCCCGCAAAGATGTTCAAAAAGAGGAAGGTTGAAGGCACCATTTAGTATGGAGTTAAAGGAACGTAGAATTTATGCACAAAGGGTGTTCCCGCAAAGGATATGCGTATGGAGACAATATGACAAGAAGGAAGGTTATCAAACAAAATAAAAGTTGAAGAAGAAAGTCAGAGGTGCTGAAAAACACGACAGCAGTGAACCAAGAAAAGATGGTCCTTAACAAAACAAGAGAAAAATTATTTCAACAAAAAGAAGGCCTACCTAACTCTCAGCTCAGGACCTCACATTTTCCTCCTCAAATCAAAGTAATCGATAAAAGTAGATCATAATTAATACTAGCGTTAAGTCATGGTTCTTACTCAAACTCGACTGATCACACTGATCCACACGTTCAAATTCTAGTGAACAGGTGAAAATGACTCCCCCTATCTTGGTTGAAACACAAGACGAGGGAAAACGCTTCCTTGAACGCAGTTCAACATTGCGATGGCCAACACGGGCTAAAAGTTGCACATTTTTCATGCTTGGCGAGGGACGGTTCTAGTCATTTCTATTCATTTTAAAAGCATCTACTTTTTTTACTCTCGTATTTACTTTACTACACTCGTACTTAGAACATCAGGTCTGGTAAAAGAACCACTAATGAGTCAGTGCTTTGAAATGCACGCGTAATTTTGGTAGAAGAAATAAGAAAAAATAAAGAGTAAATCGAGTATGTGAAAATAGAAGTCTCGTTCACGTTTTTAAATGATGCCAATGAATGCCGGATAGCATACCACCAGCGACATTGTGGTTGGCTAAGATCAGCTCCGGATGAAACGTAGTCAGCACCAATAAACTTTCTCAGCTACGATGAAGGGCAAACTGTCAAATTCGTGCAGTGCCACGCTGTTGGTTTTCGACCAAATCCAAATCAGTTCATCGACATGTAACGTGACATTCTAAAAACACTCGACTCGCCTAACACGATGGCAAAATTTAGAGACAATACAATAGCACCGTCTATGTTCAGAAAGCATTAATGCGTTTTTGCTCGAATGATTTACGTATTTTATACATTGAATTTCGCATTTTTTTAGATTTTGTAAGCTAGTTTCCGCAACAAAGGTATTCCAAAGAGGAAGAAGGAAGGCACCATTTAGTATGGACGTGAGAACACGGAATCTATGCACCTTGTGCGTAGATTCCGCGTTCTCTTAACTGTATACTAAATGGTGCCTCCCCCTCCTCCTCTCTTTGAACATCTTTGTTATGATGGTAAAGGGAGGCTAAAATTTTCCGATGATCAATCAATAATCAACCTCTTCTATTTCACTAAAATAAGGTCCACCAGCCCTTCAGCTCGAGATCTCGCATTTTCTACCATGGAACGCCAACTACAATAGATAACCCAGCTGTATACTGCTGAGGTTTGTTTTGTCTACAATAATTCAGATTATATGGTGGTTTAATCAATAAAATTCTATAAATTCAGGTTATAAAATCTATAACAAATAAAACCCAAGAGGGTGTTTTTTACAAGGGGTTTTCTACCAAGCTCTGCAGTAAGTAGCTTTGCTTAGTCGACTTGAAAGAGAATCCAAAGTTTTAATACCGATAATATTTCAACTGTTAATATACATAGCCATTTGACTCGTAACTACAAAGAAAAATCACACCTTATAGAGCAAATAATTTGATTACAAAATGAAGGTTATCATCGAGCAGCACGTGCAGTGAAAACTGATGCACAATACGCACTAAAATTTCAAACCCAGTCAAGGATGCACAAAAATCACTGAGACAGCGAGATGATAATCTTAAAACAGAATTCTTTTCTTTCTCTAAATTCTCCTCTTTCTCTTTAGTGTCACTTTACGCAACTCGTTACCTTCGTTCCCTCATAATTGCTCTCCTAACATTATCATACCCTTTGGTTTAAATTTACACTTATTCCTATCTCCGTAACTCTCCAACCAATGTCAGGCCAGTCATGAGTCATCATGTTTGTTTCTTAAAGCTCTCTTGCAGCATTCACTCAAGGCTTGCTTACAGTCATGATGCTCGTCTATGGCAGCATGTACAAAATAGGTCTCTTTTTACAGGATCAACTGGTAGGAATGATATTGAGAGAAACTTATAAATTATTGAACATCCTTCATATCTCATTAACTTAATCCTACTTGATAAGTTTCTGGTAAATTTTATTCCGGCGGTTTTAAGTCCCGTAATTTCATATCACTTAGCGCCACAAATTTTTTTTTAATCAAGTTCACAAAAAATGTATAATATTGATTCCTCAACAAGAAAATTCTTAGTTGGTAAACATGCATTTCTATTACAATAGTAATATCAATGCATTTCCTGAGTTACGCGATTACAGACGAAAGAAAGCTTATAAATACTGTAAATACTAAAAGAAAAACTCCTTCAAAGGATCCATGGTTTCCTCTCACAACCCATGAGCTTTAGCTCCACCAGAAGTCAATGTTGTTGAATAAATAGTGAGTTGAAGTAAATGATTCTGCAGCGAATATATCAAGTGTCAGAATTTAGAAACTAGTTTCCCTGCAAACACAACAACTGCGTACCTATAATTAGCTCGGAGAAATTCGTTTCCCACACAAGTTTTTAAATTTCCTACAAAAATAATCCATGCACATGAGATTACCAAAAGTAAGAAACGAGGAAGGCTTGTGGTGCAAGGCGTAAAGTTGGTTTTAGTACTTGAAAGTTCCTTCAATGAAAGATTACTTAAACCCAATTGAAAGAAATAAAAGGTATTTCAATACCAATGGTCGTGGTTAAATCAACTGCGAGCAATGTAGTGACAAATGAGCTTTCTTAGTTTGCATCAAATTCAGAAAAAATAAATGACAAAACACTACTGCACAGACGAAAAAACGTCATGAAAGAGTACCAAGTAATGAAAAAGGGGAAGCCAACATAATTGACAAAAGTATTGTGCAACACGCATGTCTAGAACATTTAAAAACGTTCGTTTAAATGAAATTCAATGCTTGCTCAAAATACAATGAGTGAGAATATGCGAAGTAATTGGTTTACAAATCCAATTACCTTCAACCATAACCACTGATTACGTTTATTTTTATCAAGTTTCAAGCTGATCAAATTTGTACAAGCTAATAATTGCCGATTAAGTCTAGTAACAAGACATAAACTATGCTTGATATTGAAAGAAATTCGCCGTTAAGACTTCATATCAACTCGTACCGTAAGTCCTGTCCATTTTTTACTCGTGTGACAAGGAGAGTAAAACCATATCAAGTAACATTCATTTATTCAACAAAATTCTCCATCGTTTGTAACAAAATCTGACCACCTACTAACCAATTTTATTAAGCCTTATTCATAGAAATCTTTGTTTTTGGGATCAAAAAAGACCAGCAATTCATTTTTAATGTTTCTGTCAATCAAAATTTTCCCCTTAAATGATTGTCTAGACTCCTAAACAGATTGAAGTCTGAAGGAGCAATATCTGGAGAATAGGGCGGATGCATCAATGTTTCCCATTTTAGCGCTTCAATTGTGTACAAAGTCATTCGTGTTACATGCGGACGCGCGTTGTCGTGCTGAAGCAGTGGTTCTTAACCTTTCTCCTCCAATTCACCACTTTTCAGTGAGCCAACTCTCCATTCCCCACCACAGCATTTTCCTTTTACTTATCAGTGATATTCCTAACCAAGCAGTGTTGTCACTTTTATCCAAACATGACATGCAGTACCTCATTATGGTTGTTTTTTTTGTTATTAAACCTGTCTGTAAATGGTTGTGAATTGCGAAGTAAGTCAACATTTGGATGTAATGTATTAGATTTTAAAATACTGTCGATTTTTTGTGGGTGGAAACAAATGCACGAAATTCCCCACCTGACAACTCCGCCATTCCCCACCAGTGTGTAATTCCCCTTAAGTTAAGAACCGCTGTGCTGAAGGATGACGCCCTTTCGATTGACCAAAGCTGGGCACTTCTTTTTTAAAGCGGTATTTAGTCTTTGCAACTGTTGACAGTACAGTTCTGCAGGGATTGTTCACTTGTTTTCTAGAAGCTCGTAGTGAGAAATTACTCTCATATCCCACCTAACACACATTTTTTCGGAGTCTTGGTTTTGATTGTGATAGCGGTTTTGCACGTCGATTTAGCCATCGATTTGATGTTTAATATGGCTGTACATTATCCCCTTTTCATTTCCGGTAACAACTTTATCTAGAAAAGGTTCTTGCAATTGGCGGGAATGCTAAGACGCACTGACGTTCACGCGCTGCTGACGATTAACAGCGGAGAGGTCATAAGGAACCTACTTCCCAAGTTTGGGTTTCTTTCCCAGCTTCTTCAAGTGACGTTGAATTGTCACTGTACTCACATGAAGTTTAGAGCTCAATTGTATTATGAATACTGCAGGATTAGCTTCAAGGGTTGCCTCCAATAAAGCGGCATCAAACTCAACAGGACGACCTTTTTAAGGCCTATCTTGAAGGCTGTAATCCCCATTTCGAAACTTTTCGAACCATCTTCCGCATGTCCGTTCAGTAACTGCTTCTAGACCATACACTTCTTGAATATTTTTGACAGCTGTTGACACATTTTATCCTTTGTGAAACTGAAACGGTATTATGTGTCTTATGTGTTCTGTTGACGGCTCCATGTTAATTGAAGAGTTGAAGATGAAAATGGCTAAATATCTAAATTTCACTGCAACGTGTATGAAAAACCGCAATAGAATGATTGTCTTGCAAAATAGAACACAGCTTTATACCTTCCTCTATAATAATATTACAAGTGCAAACTTGTTACAACATAAAAACATCTAGGACTTACGATACGACCTGATACTGCACACGGTGTCACAGTCGAGTTAAGCTTACAGCGCCACACGTTCACGGCACACACAGGCTGACACGGCGTGTTTAGACTCGCGGCACCCAAATCAACACGCTCCCGTGATCAACAACCTCAGAGCTTCGTTCAAGCACTGGATAACCTTCTCAAGTATTGACGGCCCTTACATCTGGGACACGCCTCTACCGAAGTAAATTATCGGTTTGAAGAAAATTCATTTTACTGTAGTTCCACAAAAATTAAAGCTCTTCTCAACACAGCACAGATTAGATTGATTGATTACAAGTTAGTTTCAACCTTCACCACAAGAAAGATGTTTAAGGAGAAAAATGATGAACGCACCATTTAGTGTGGAATTGAAAGAACGCGGTATCTATCGCGGACAGGTGTGTTCTCACACAAGATCCCATGAGCATAGAAACAGCGAGTTTAGAAGGAAAGTTATGAAATAAGAAAGAAGTAGATAAGACTGCGGTGTTAAAAAAAAACAGGACAGCAGTGAACTGAAAAAGGATGGTCCTTGACAAAACAAAATACATTATATTCCAACAAAAAGAAAACATAACTCTCAGCTCGGAACCCCACATTTGTCTACTGGGGGCGCCAATTCACATAGATCAAAAAATTGTTTCCTCCTGAGTAGATGAAATAATCATCATCTGAAGGTGTCTTCTGATCATATGACGCTCCCGAAATATAAATTAAAAAACCTCCATATACCTGCTCAGTGAAATGACTTAATTTCCCGCAATCCGTGAGATGGCGGTAGATTCGCTAACCTATTGATTGGTATTAAAATATACAAAAAAAAACAGAATGAGATTTAACATCCCCCGCAACTTGCACCAATGATGAAAGTATAACCATGACAATGATGAACAGCGGAAAACATAAGCTGAAGATAAACAAAACTTACAAAGATAGACACCTTAACACAAATTGTGCAACAGCAGAGGTCTAGGTTTGACCCAACATGGGAACCTTAACAATGTGATACCGCTGCAGTTGGATAAGGAATTCTACGCAAAATAAGAATCTTTATCTTCAATTAATAGCGAATCATATGCACAAAGGTGTGTCCCCAGCAAGCTTAGAAACAGCAAGATTGAAAGAAGTTCATGAAATATTGGATTAGATACGCAGTTCCGAAGAGTAGTGGTAGTACATAGTAGTCCATTAATTTTGTTGTTTAGTAGTAGTCCAGACAATTTTTGTGGACTACATCTAATTACCATAAAATAATAATCGACGCAGATCAATAATAAATTCGAAGTTAGGTAATAAGTTTTAACGCACCTCATTGCGGTATGACCCACCGGTGGGTCGTGCTTAAGTTTTTCCATCTGCAAAACGACCCATCGATGGGCCGTTTGAAAATTAACAATCTGTTTAAATTAATAGCATTCATTTTACCTCGTTAATGTTTGCTATTTGTAAAATTTGTAACAACTTTTGACTTTAAATTTGAGTTGGATAATGAACTTCAGTTTAACCCACCGCAGTCAATGTGTTCAAGGGAAACAAGTCATAACATTGGTAATTTTAGGCAGCTTTTCTCTTACGATGAAACAACGAATGTAAGTGCAGAGGAGCGTCACACCACAGCCAGCTACGTTCAATCATGGACTTGCGGTCTCGCGTGTAACTGGATTGGCGAAGTTCAGTTCGAATTCGCACACATCGTATTAAAACCTAAATTTTACAGCTTAGTTGCTAGTTTGAGCCTCCCTAACCGCAAAAAAAGCCTTCCTAAAAAGAGGAAGGAGGAAGGTATCATTTAAAACAGACTTGAAGGAACACGGAATATTAGATTACAGGCTAGTTTAAGCCTCCCTGGAAGGAACGCGGAATCTGTGCACAAAATGCATAGAAACGGCAATTTGAGACAAAAGTTTGTGAAACAAGACAAAGGTTGAAGAAGAAAGTAATAGATGCTAAAAACAGGACAGCAGTGAACCGAGAAAGATGGTCCATAACGAAACCAAAAATCTTTCCTATTTCAACTAAAGGCCTACCAAAATTTTAGCGCGGGACCTCAAATATTCCCCTTGCAGGCTCAAGTTTGCACAGATGCAATAGTTGTATCCCTTTGAGGAGACCTAAATTTTGTACTGCATTTCTTTGCTCATTTGAACTTTGAATTACGTCACTAAAAGGAGAAAATATCCAGTTTAGCAGGGTGAGTTTTCTGTGATGAAAAATCGTTATTTTCAAGTTAATCATTCTTCCCTGTCCAGTGACCAGAACAGAATAAACCCTTGTTTTCTCAATGGGATATACAAGCTTTTCGCGCAAGTTGAAGCCAGATGAACCACTCGCCAGGCAGAAAAGAACTACAATGAACTTCAACAGCCACCACGCTTGGTGCTCATTCTACCACGCATGTAGCCGAAGCCGCCTGCACCTCGGCAGAACGCCGCGCGACTTGCTGGCAGGCAATATGACATTCGCAGTGCGTTATTTTAACATGTTGGCTACTTTTGCACGGTTGCTGCAGTTGATTTGGCTAAGTTGGAAGTAGCAGAATTGAAAACCCGTCTCAACAGCTCAATTACACTTTTATCCTTTCTAAAAACGTGGTAAATGTAGTTGCACTATGATATTTTACCTTGTACGCTATTATCTATTTTAAATCAAGGTAGGGAACAATTGAAATGCTATTCATTTATTCAGGTACGTAAATGAGCAATTTACCTAGTGGTACACATATGTACCAATACGTAGTCGACGTGTTAATACTTCTACCGTGCATTACGTTTTACCATTGGATTGTAGGAATATCTACGCAATAATCAGGGTAGGATTGAAGTGCTCAGTATGGAATTGTTCATTACTCTGAGCATTTCATTTCACCCGCAATTGGCAGGAAAAACTGTTCAAGCCAATTTAGTGACCTGCATTAAGCATAGTGGTAAACATGCTAAGCATTTGACGCATGATCTTATTTTTTTAATTTGCCAGTGAAAGTCTCCATGAACAAATTATAAGCAGTATTTCTAAATCTCTATTCAAATTATGATCATGAAATTCATAAAGAAAATAATTGCGCAATCCATGTTAGACCCCTACTGAACGCTACCGTAAATCCTTAGAGAACATAATTGATCGTAAATGTAGAATTGGTTTTGGTGAAGGATGCAATCTTCTCAGCTAAAGAGCTTCTGCTGGCTCTCTGTCAGTCAATTTAGGAATAAGATGTCAATTTTAACATGAATTTATTATGAATCCCAATCGTCAAGAAATGCGGTGCATTACTCGAGAAACATCTGCTAACCCAAGTCGGTTGATACATTTCCTGCTACCGTATTCGTAAGTTATGGGAATGGAAGATGTCTTCGAAATTGAAAGCCTGTTGTAAATACTAACCTTCTCAAATTTTTTTTAAAAGTTCCACAGTTTTTCTTGCAGAAAGTAAATTTTTTCTAATGATACTTTTCCCAATTAATTGAACATAATTCTAACCACAAAATTAAAATGTGACCGTAAAAGTAAGCTAATTCTCCCGTTTGCGTTGATTGCGTTATGTGTGTAGAAAATCCCCGTAAGAAAGGCTTGAAGCAATGAGAAATCTTAATGCGACTAGGGTAAAAAGTATGTAAAAAATTAAGAATTCGATGATGTTCGAAAAAGCCCATAAATCTTCAAATTGTTAATAACTTATTAGAACAGATTCACTTTTTAACAAGTCGCGATTAAGTGATTAGTGTGTTATGACCATACGGAATTCACAATCTTGTCAATTTTTCCAATATTAATTATCCTCCAGCCGACACCAAGCTAATCTATCTAAACAATACTCCCAATTTGAATGTATTTCTCGGCATGAAGCAATGATGCCTTTTTCGCTGATACGCACATTAAGTACAATGAGCTTTAACCGAAAAAAACATAGGATTGGACGAATTTTTACAATAAGCAACGTCAGTCAGTTCATCGACGAAAAACTGTTCATTTAAGACAATTACGTACAAAATGAAAATCAACCAATTAGAGATTTTGAATATTATTTCAACAAATGGGCCTGGAATTGATACGAGTTAAGTGAACGTAAAATGTGAGCAATGTGACCAAATATCCTGCAAGGTAATCTCATATCAAATTCTGTTGTCAGCGACATTACAACAGTAACGTTGCATCTTCGTGCACAATTATCTTTCAAAGAGCTCACTTTATGAAAGAAATTGCTTTAGCAAGAATTGAGAATAAATGACACCGAAACTAACTTGACGCAAAAATAAGAAAGATCATCAAAGGAAATGCTGATGGCGTTGGACGATATTTTTTATGATCTCTACACCAAGAAGTAGCAAAAAGCTAAAAACATCACCAATCAAGATTTCATTGTACTTCAGTGGAATGTCGGGGCAATTGTGCAGGGAAGTCCTAGCTCAAATCCAGATCCTGTTCTTTTCGTATTACAAGATAATTCTTTTCACGGTCATTGCCTCCAATCTTTAGCAATTAATTAGGAGGCTGCAGTGACGTTAAATTAACAATTATGACCAGATGCCCAGAGCTTTTTTGGAATAACCAATTCACATCGACTGTGTTTACCCACAAAAATTATTTCAATAAAAATTGAGCAATCACTATCGAAGGTAAAGTTTCTTGTTTTAAAACTATACAAGTCAACTAATTTTCAAATTATTAGACAGATCAGTTCCAAAATTCACTCGTTATAAGGTTCGTCGGTTCGCTCACGTGGAATCATCAGCGTGTGGTGGTTGAAAAGAGTGAATGCACTTAGCGATCTTTCTTAATTTTCGCTGTGATATTGTGAAATCATCTCTGCTTATAGTTTCTCTACGTTTTTAATTTATAGCTAATTGAAAAGTAAAAATTTAGTAAAACATTTTACAGAAAACGAAGTAGTTACAAAAAGGGATTGCAAGTTGAGAAGTTACACAAACCTGTGAAACCTAAATTTTTGGCCTGCACTATTTATATGCTTCGGTTATTCCCGATAATCCTGGGACAGCTATGGTAACAAGTTTTCAAAATTGTACATATTCTACCACCAACTTCTGAGGAATGAGTTAAGGGGATCTACTACCCAGTATTTTACCTAATTTATCGAATTTTTCAAATTCCACTGTTCACGTTTCTGTTGCATCTAGAGGAACGAAAATGAACCCAGATATGTAAAATTGAATTCTGAACACATTTTCTACCCTAAAAATTTTCAATTTTCGCAATAGAAAAAAATTACTGTGCGAGCAAAAGAAAAAATATATATTCTTGCGCAAAACTTTTACGATTCTACAATTTTTACGCAGAAGCGCGATTGTGGTCTCATTCAACGCGGAAGGACTGTAGGAACCTCGTAACGAAGGATTTATTTAATTTCGAACTAGAAAAAAATTGTTACAATGTCCAACAATTGAGACTATCTAATGCGAAAATCAAAAATTTTCATAGAAGCAAATGTGTTCAGAATTTAATTTTACAAATCTGTTTTCATCTCCGTTCACCTAGTTGCAATATAAATGTGTAAGCTGAGAATAGAGAAAGAATGTAGGATTTACCTGGGGAAGAAATTTTCGGACATATGTAACAATGAATTTTTTTCTAATTCGAAATTCAACAAAATCCTTCGTTACGAGGTTCCTACAGTCCTTCCACGTCGAATGAGACCACAATCGCGCTTCTACGTAAAAAATTGTTGAGTGGGAAAAGTTTTGCGCAAGTATATGTTTTGTCTTATGTTCGCACAATAACTTTTTCTATAGCAAAAATCGAAAAATTTCATAAGAGAAAATGTGTTTAGAATTCAATTTTGCATATCTGTATTTATTTTCGTTCCACTAGATGCTATAGAAACGTGAACAGTGAAATTTGGAAAATTCGGTAAATTTTACAAATTTACCTAATTTACCGATTTTTCCAAATTTCACTGTTCACGTTTCTATTGCATCTAGTAGAACAAAAATAAATACAGATATGTAAAATTGAATTCTGAACACATATTCTCATAAATTTTTCGATTTTCGCAATAGAAAAAAAGTTACTGTGCGAACATAAGAAAAATATACATTCTTGCGCAAAACTTTTCCCACTCAACAATTTTTTACGTAGAAGCGCGATTGTGGTCGCATTCGACGTGGAAGGACTGTAGGAACCTCGTAACGAAGGATTTTTTTTAAATTTCGAATTAGAAAAACATTTATTGTTACATTTGTCCAAAAATTTATTCCTCAGGTAAATCCTGGATTCATTCTCTATTCTCAGCTTACACATTTATATTGCAACTAGGTGGA
>JACJUY010002607.1:58827-94878 GCA_014220935.1 Platorchestia sp. MABIK | reverse complement strand
ATCTGTTTACTTTGCAGTGAAATGAAATAGGGTCTTAAGATCTCGATTCTAATGAAACGATGCTGGTAAGAAGGAGTGTGAAACTCAAATTAATCTTGCAGTGAATTTAGCTGTGTTTAAATAACAGAACGATTAATACCAGAGCTAAATCAAGCTTTTAGATTGCGGGCAAGCATTTACTTTAAATTATGTTATTATAATTTAATTTATACTATGTTAATGGACCATTGTGCTATTATAGTCCATTGAAAGTAGTCCATTAAATAGTCCATTAATTAATACCAGAGCTATGTCAGGCCTTTAGATTGCGAGCAAGAAGTTGAAGTTGAAAAATCGCCCATTAAAAGTGCTTCATAAATTCTAAAATACCAAATACCATGTAATATGTTTTTTTCGTTAATTTGTAGTTATTTATGTTTCATATATGTCATTATTGTATTGTGTAGGCTTCATTTAAAAATGTGGTTCTTGTTTATATTTTGTAATCGTAATTTGAAAATGGATGTTTTGGCAATATTTTGACGCACCTTAATCTATTCAGTTTTTTACTCCGAAATTGTAGCAATGATTTTTATCTCTTAATTCCCTAAAACAAACAACTCATTTATTCGTCGAAAATGATTTTATCCTAGCAATTTTCCAACAATGACTGTTAAGTGAATTATTTAAAGTTAAAGTTATTTAGTTTAGCTGATAAATATAAATAGTCTTGGAAACTCTAGCAGCTCATTGACAATTATTAGACCTTTAAATGTTTGAAAGCATCAGTAAAAAAAAGCTCAAAATAAGAAAAATTTCAACTAATATTCTTTTCCAAAAGTTATGGTTATGATTTCATGGTCGCATTGATGAAATGGATTCCTTGACAGTTCCCGCAGTGTACTCGCGTGATATATATATATACACATTTCTTTATATTTAACTCAGCGTTCCGCGTCTTATTTTTATCATATTAATGTATAGTACAGTTATTCATTCTTGATTCTGCTAAAAATAAACTGTTCAGTAACGTCCTCCAACTGTCCGCGGAAATTTCATCCGAAGAGTTTTTTTTGTGGAACTAACGCATTTTACCCACATTTGTATTTGCACACCAAAGTTATGTATTTTCTACCCGCTTATTTGTCTACTATATTTTCAAAGGGTTAGCCTAAAACCATCCATTACTCTCAGAGGAAAGACTTTGGGTGCAAAACTGACAGACTTTGTTTCTATTTCAGGCTATTTGTCTTTAGGAATAAGAGATCTGTCCGATCCTTCAAATTTAAATAATCCTTTACGTTCCTCGCCCCCTCCCAAGTCTGATCAGAAAACAGAACAGGAATTTCATGGATAGAGTTTCTCCACCAAAGTAATACCTGCGATTTTGATTGACGGAATTCTCCTTTCTGCCCACAAAATTTCTCAAAAATGAGAATTTTATGGACAATTCCACGACGAAAATGACGTTCTTGAACATAAGGACCCTTGCGGACGCTTCTAAAATTCGAAATTTTCTCAAAGATTTTCTGCACGCAATTCCAGGAATTATTTCACGGTTGTCCTAGAATAACAAATTTTTATTGCATCTTTTTCTAATGGCTTCTGTCGTCCAGAAAATGATTGCGTTTTTACAAATTCGTCGTTAAAAAATAAATAGTGTTTCAGAAAACTACTGAAAGAAAAACTAGGGCAAAAGTCATTCACTTGGAAATTTCGGAATGAATGATTCCTTGAGTGTTTTCCTCTGCCTTGCAAGAGAAAGAAAACAGAAATGAGAAGCATTTTAACTATATTTTCGTCTTATGGAAGCTCCTGGATTTGGTGTATAAGTGTAGGCTCATGACCAATCATAGCATCTGTTTTTTCTGATGATCGGAATAAGAATGAAATTATTGAACATGTACTACAAAGAGAACCTTAATCCTGATATTTCGACCAAATAATGCTGTTATAATTGCTCAGTTTCTCGATTGTTCACTTACGACCACGGAATATAGTCTGAACTCCTGGGAAAATTTAGCTTCCAGTGAAGTGTCTCCAGCAATTTCCAGCATACGAGGATCGGTCTAGGTTAGAAAATATCTTCTTGAACTTCACCGTGAATTCAATGTCTGTGTCTGTACTTTAAATGTCTGAACGTTGAACAGTCCATCTTGAAACGTTCTTTGTTCTTGTTAACCAATTAATGTTACTGACAGAAAGCTAAAGTGCAAGAGTTATTCGACAAACAAGCTGAAGGTTGCCTCTCTACCTGACAGCGGATGAAACAACAGCAAAGCGCTACGACAATCTGTACTTTAGAGCTCTGTGTTGTGGTGTTTTCTAGTGCCAATTTTGAACTTCTGAGTACCTTCGAGCTTTACCTTTGCGAGCTTCTCTTTCGTCCTTGCTTCTTGTTGCGTCCGCACTAGTCCATTTAAGCTTAACGCTGTTACCGTGTATTGTTCGTTAACGTTATTCGTGCGAGATTTTGTACTCAAACTTCGAGCTAAATAGCAAAATAATATATGCTGCAAAGATGTGCCTGATATTTACCTGAAACTGTGAAGCGAGTCGGGAAAACTAAGCAGTTTTCCAGCTCTGCACTCTGTTGTGAATACTGCGCGTTCATGGGATGCTTTCATTAACGACCTCTGCTGAATCCCATGTTGAGTCTCAGAGGAAACGCAAGACTCGGCAAGTGCTATTAAGCAACTCATTAGTTCGCCGTGACTACGCACCAAAAGCATTTTAGTGAAACGACGTAAACTGACATACATTGAACTGTGTGAAGAACAGCGTTAGTTGTCGGCATTATCTTTGAATTTCTTTTATGAAAAATAACCTGCTTTGTAGCTTATTCTCCTGAAACCGGAACTGTGGACGTACGAGTTGCGAAACACGATTTCAAATTTGAAGAAACTTGATTGATTACGAACTCTGACAGAAATTTAAAACAGTGTTTTTCATTCCTGGTGAAAATGAATGAATTGTTAAAATATGATGTGCAGCAATTTTTTCACAAAGTGTAGAGCTCGACAAATTTAAAATTGTTAGCGACCATTTAGTGTTGTAAGACGAACTAACATCTGGCTAGTCAACGATCAAAAACAGTTATTGATGAAGAAGCAGATCTCGTTGCACTCGAAGTCAAGTGTGAGTTTGTCCCTATGTTCTGTAAAAATATCTGGATGTCCCAAAGAACTTTGGGTAGTGTAATATGGATCGTGCAAGTTGAACTAAAAACCCATGAAACAAAATAACATCTTGGTGACACGTGAAAAAAAAGTCAAAATTTCTTCAAATCTATAGTAATATGCTACTGAAATCCATACATGAGCGATTTCCTGAAAATTTAAGATTTCAAAGCAAATATTGTTGAGTGTGAATGCACTGAAACAGGATTTGATTGACTCTTGGACTGAAAATTGCCGCGTACTGACGGTGTGAATATCAAAAAATGAGTGAACCTAGAAAACTGAAGAGATTCTTAATAGCTAGTGGAATTTGAATTATTGGCGATTATAGGAAAGATTCTTCCACGAACAGTCGATAACGATTGGTCACAATGCACAATGCAACAATAGACTCGGAGAGCTCTCGCTGGAAGGTGGAAAAGGATGAAACTGTCCAGATCGGAGATGACGGTGATGATGAGGTGAGTGAATTCTTGTCAATTTTGGAGAGGATGATGATGATGATGGTAAGGTGAGCGTTCATGTCAGTATTGGAGAGGACGGTGATGATGAGGTGAGTGAATTCTTGTCAATTTTGGAGAGGATGATGATGATGATGGTAAGGTGAGCGTTCATGTCAGTATTGGAGAGGACGGTGATGATGAGGTGAGTGAATTCTTGTCAATATTGGAGAGGATGATGATGATGATGGTAAGGTGAGCGTTCATGTCAGTATTGGAGAGGACGGTGATGATGAGGTGAGTGAATTCTTGTCAATATTGGAGAGGACGGTGATGGTGAGGTAGAATCTAGGTATGTACCTCTGTTGACCTAAATGAAGAATAGATAAAATGTTGATTTGCGGACAAATTTACCATTCACTCTAGATTTGTAGCCATGCAATTTTGTATCCTTGCCTTTTATGAGCACGGAATTAAACTCCAATAAGACGTTGACTCCGTACTGTAATATATGTGTACCACTAGGTATATTCCCCATTTACGCACTGGCAGACGTATGAATCATTTCAACTATTCCACAACCTTTTTTAAAAATAGATTTTTGCTAATTCGGTTGAATATTATGGTGCAATTAGATTTTCCACACCTCTTAGAAAGGATAGATATCTTATCTGCCTGTACAATCGCTTTTTTACTTCTGCTACTTACAACATAACCTAACCTAACCTAACCTAACCTAACCTGGCCAACCGTTGCAGCATCACAAATATGTTAATACTCTTTACTGAAAATTAATTCTTAAAAATTACAACACACGACTGTTCTCAAGTTATCCTAGGAATTAAATTGTCTGTAGTTCAACATATAAAACAGAGTCGATATTACAGAGTGCTCGAGGATAAGAAATCTGCGACGTTTGTTAATTATATTTGAGCATGATTTTACTTCGCTTGGCACATAAAGAAAAATAGTAAAAATATTTTAATTCTACTTGCAACTTTGAATTGGAAGGGAGACATGAACCTCAGTAGCAAACCTTACAATCACAAAGCAAGTGAAATGTGAAATGCGAAAAAAACATTCGTTCCGTTCACGTCAAAATTTGAGTTTTGAGTTTCTCGCGGTGGAAGGCTTAAATCAACTCATCCTTTAAAGCAACAAAATATTTTTTCACGAGGCAGGAAATGGTTTTACTGAGAAACATCGCAAAATTATGGCTTGCGATACCTCTTATAAGCGAAACTATAAATAAAACTATTTTCTTTCGATACAATTGATGCACAACAGAATGAAATTTTTTTATAACATCATAGGCTAATTTGCTAATTCAAGCTGCAAAAACATTTCTTGCACATAGCGTTATTTTAAAACTCGGTTTGTTATGATGATACTTCCGCATCATTTCCAGAAATTGATATCTGATTTAGCGTGAAGTGGAAAATACTCAAATTGAGTTAAACTAAAAACATAGTCAGTGATAACAGAGTTTGAGTCGTGAAGGTAAAGAAAAATTAATGAATTTTTAATAAACTCTTGATCAAATAACGTTCCAAGATTTGTTAAAGAAATATAAATTCATAAGAACTGCACAACTGTTCGAACGAGCACATTTTCTGCACAAGTAACAATAGATAAAAAGTCACGCAAGTGAAATGAGAAACGCACAAAACATTACTGCTAAAAGAAGGTCATAGGAGTCCATTCTCTGCAAAAGTAGCAGTAGACACAAAGTCCCGTAAGTGAACTGATAAACGTAGAAGAAATTACCGCTATAAGATGGTCATACGAGTGAGTTTTCTGCACTTGTAACGATAGATAAAAAGTCAAGCATTAAGCTGCTAAACACAGAAAAAATTACTGCTAAAATAAGGTCACGACTAACCCCATTCCGTCGAGCACTCGGTTGAAACCGGTATTTACGGGCAGGTCGGTTGGACAAATGGGCCGCCGCTGCTTCGTGCAAACAAGTATTATATCAAATCTTGCTTGACGCTCTCTCAGCCAGCGATTAAACGCGGTGCATTTCCCCGTGATTAACGAGACAAATGACGCAAAACATTCCAATCGCTTAGATTTATGGAATTATTTTCAAGCATCGCGCGAGATCATTAGTTCACTGACAGCGGTTTCGAGGTTTATGTCACTTTTGCATTTGATAATATATTGAAGCATTTGATCGTGTTCATATGCGATTATTTACACAGATTTTGATTGCATTTCTATCTGGAAAATTTTGGGAATTGGTAATGAAGTACTGTACTAGAGATTTTCTCTCTCAGTAAAATGGTGTAATGCTCGTCGACACATTACACCACAGTGAGCTGCCTGAGCTATGAGAAAAATTGATTTCCTGAACACTCGGTGATTTCTCACACACTGCTACTCAGTGCCTTGTTTTGTACTTCTCACTAACTTTCTTTGATGCTCAATCATTCATCACAAATGCGTCAGCCTTTGATGCAAAAATAGAGTTCATTTCCGAATCCTTGGAACAACGGCGCACTTGGATAGCGCTAAAGTTAAGAACAATCTTTAACGTAAACGCAGCCCCGTATTTCCAGTCGACCAATCTGGCCTAGAATTAAAGATGGAAAGGGCAGGAATAATTGTTCAGAATTGAGTTTGGTCAAAAGAGAAATGAGATCATTTTGCTCAATCAGCAAGGCGTAACCTACCTAGATTAGGAAGTTACGAATGCAGGGTTCTACGAGTTTTCTATGTAAAAATTATGTACATGCAATGTGCACTGTTGACTCCCGGTAATTATACGCACGCGAGGACCTCCTTAGCTTTGATATCTTCCTTGACTATGGGTTAAAACTTCGATTCTTAGATTCGTAATGCCACTCAGAAAACTCAAAATGAGCTGTCATTCTAATAATTTTAAATTCATTTAACATTATTTTTGTTTGATTGAAAAGTAGTTAAAGACCAGACAATGCATAACCAACAAAAACAATGCATTTTTTTGCCGTGTATGGAATATATCGCTTGACGAGTTCGAAGCATTAACCATGCTACGATTGGATTAACATTCTTTAACTGTAATTCATCATTGGAATAATTATTACTTTCTTCGTTTAACCATCTCAATCGCTTAGCCAATCCAAAAATTACTCATACTTCGGTCTCGTGGGGTCACAGGGAAGCATTGGTTTTGCCAAGCGATTCAAGTCCATGCAGTCGATGGTCTTGGCCACGGTAGAGGAAACAAGGTAGAGTCATTTCTATGGGGGAAAATACACCTCCTCTAGTTCAACTAGCCAATAGAACGGTTTTATTTGAAACAAATATTCTGACGTCACCATTGCGACATGTCGATAGGCCAATAGCGGAGCCAGAGTTGAGGCCAGCAGTGTTGCTAGATGCAATCTGAGCGCTGCTATAGGTTCGTTGCCGAGACGTCAGCATTGCCACACGGTCGACGAAAAAACACTGGTTTGACCCTACCTTGTTTCTCCTACTGCGGTCTTGGCTGTGGCTGTTCAGGAAGAGCAGCCAGACCTGTCTCGGAGTCTGCAATATTGAGACCATAAGGCTTACGAGACTTCGAATGGGGCACGCAGCGAGCCAAGGACACAACCACAGCATCTCAGTGCTTGTGTTTGTTGTTTTTTGGGGCATCTGTACTTGTGAATGTTTTTATAAGAATATTCCTCTTCGCTTTGTTTAGCAATGGGTATTGCTCAGGCTGTAAGATGGGTTTTATTGTTTGGGGCACCTGTTCTTACGAATGTTTCGTTCCCTTTCGCATTATTAATCGAAAAGATTAATCGAAGAGTATTAAGATTAATCATTTTCGCTTCATTAAGCAATGGGTAGATGAGTTTAGCTTGTTGAATGAATGCTTTTCAAGTCATAAAATCCTCCCCCGGTGATGACATTTGAGGGCTTTTTTCGAAAGCTTTTAAAATTTTCTGTGATGTTGGCTTCGCGAATCATCAGCGTAGGATTGATAAGTCTACTTCATGAAGGGCTGTAGCAATGGAAAGATGACGTACAGAACTGAAATACATCAGCACAAAACAGAGGAATGATTAAATTCCAAAAGGGATAATTGAACATTTCAAACGTAGGACATTTAACTAAATTATTTAGTTTTGAACGAGTGTCTGACGAGTGTTCAGAATAACTTTAGTTTCTGGAAATCCCTCGAGCTGCACAGAAAAGCTTCCTATTTACGCATTGGAAAAATAGCAAGTCATTGGAAAATATTATGTTTAAAAGGTATTTAATTGTGATTTTGTACGAATAAAGCTAAATGGGGTAGCCAGCTGTACCACAAGTTTTCTTGCTGCAACTTTTGATACAAAGTTACTACGGAGTTTCTTTAACACACTTCTTAGGAAGCTTAGCCTCCATCTTTAACTAAACTCAGTAATGCAGTAGTTTCTACACTCAGGAAATAGAAATAAAATTTTCAGTGGGGTTCCAGCGAGCTATTATATGTGAGTGAAGAAAATTGTCAACGGAAATTTAAAATAGGCTTCTGACAGCCAATGATGGTTGAAAGAAAAATGGTATATTCAACTCGTGTTGAGTGCAGCAAGATGGAAACGCTTATGAAACATTAGCACAAGATTAGAAAAGAAAATGTGAAACAATCAAAATAAATTATCGTCGGCCACAGATCATAGTATTTTGCTCGTACAAATTTTAAGAATAGTCGACCTTTACAAGTTGCTAAATTTCATGCACCGACGGGATTCCATGAGGTATTCAATTAAAAATGACGAGGTTAAGTCAAACTGAGTGTACCAGTTCCACATATTTTCAAGGGACTGAGGTTAGCAGACTTAACATGACAGTCGTGTTTTGCGTACATCTATGTAGTTTTGAAGCGAGTACTGCTTTGTACTGAGCCGGGTGCACGCAAATGCTGAATGTTGCTGTGTGTGCGAATGTTGTGGTTTCTAGATAGATATTAATAGTGTGTTTCATGTTCTACACAATGTGGGCTCTCATAATCGTCATTCTTAATTTTCAAAACTGTGCGCCACATGCAATCTGAAAACATATGAAATGAGGGAAACGAAGAGAGGCAATGAGGGTTGTGGCAGTTACAGAACTATGTAGGGATGGCGCATGTATATCTTGAAACAATGTATGCATCTCTAGTTACGTCTAATGTCTGCAATAAAACAGTCAGTATTTTTAAATTTTTGGTTTAAATTTGCAGATTTACAGCCGATGATGAGCCAGGGCCAGAAACGTTCGTTTTAATGTTGACCACACACAATTTTAACAAAGTAGACCTTTAGATTTTTTGCCCGTAACTTTTTATTGAAACAATGCTTTTTTTGGCGGTGCTTGGAATATATCGCATGATGATTTTGAAGTATTAACCTTGCTACAAGTGGGATCGCAATGAATCATTGAATTAATTTTTTGATTAACCTAATTTTTTTAATTCACACCAAATGCAGGTGAGTCAAGGTACTTTTCTTACTTTCACTGACCTGACATGAAGGAGCAAAATAGGGCGTCTAGTCGCGACAGTGAACACATTTCATTAAGATTATCGACACAATGCAGATAACTGGTAAAACAAAGGTCACAGAAGCTGTATACAAGTCGTTACAGCGGAAAAGAAACAAAGGTGAATGCAGTATTAGGATTATACGTTCCTGTAACAAAACGTCTGCTTCAGATACCTTCACAAAAAGCTCTAATGAATTTATTGCTGGCGTCCAATGTTTTTTATTTGGCTTTCTGACTTATGAACCTAGGATGAAAACAATTGATTAAATCGTGTATAAAGTTGAGCTATGCAGTTCATCAGGGGGGAAAAATTGAGCTTCGTTTCTTCGGACAAATGGTTTTAAAGGTTGCGATAAACGTATTCGAGTCAGATCTAGTATGGTTGAAGTCATATTCAACATTGGTTCATCATCGAATTGCTAAAAAATTGGTCAAATAAATTAAAAAAGGTTCGATCAAAGTTACAGACAGTAAGGGTGGTTCTATCACGCACGTCGTAATGCAGCATGGCTGACATAGTCTTGTTAGAATCAAACAGCCTTAATGAGTCATGAATAAAAATATCATATTAGAGTGAATCGTTGAACGTTTTTCGCTAACACTAATTAATAAACCTCTTCCGCTTTTACATGATAGGGTTCAAAGTATATCACATTACGTAATATTTTGCTTCACGCCCTGCAATATTCAGTTGCTTGACACAGATTTCGTTTCATTCACTGAGTGTGAACGAAGTGAACCTCAACACTGATGACAGGATGTCTGAAGTGATAACAGTGAGTCGAAAATGTTAACGCGAATTTTAAAGTCGCATGTATTAAACAAAGTTTTCAATAACGCTTTTAGAGTCTCGCATATTTGGCAAAGTTTTCGATAACTCTCTGACAGTCGAGCATATTAGACAAAGCTTTCAGTCAAGATTCCCGCAGCTATTTTTTAGTGTGGTATGACACATACATGAATGCATGTGTGTGTGCATGGGAGGGAGAAAATTCTTGTTGACTTCAAGTTCATCCTGTATTTGTGACATCCTCAGTATACCTATCTCTGTGATATGGCAGTTTGCCTGAAACACTGAGCACGGGCATTAGCCAATTTGCTATTTTGCCAATTTGCTAATCACATTAGACATGCACATTGCCCAGTAATGCTACATAGAAGCACACCCTAGATGGCTGTGTGTTTAGCGAGCACACACCCAGAGGACACATTCTCCAGCTACGACAGCGCAAGGCGGCCATTTAAATAATTATAGCAATTTAAACAATTTACTCACGGCAACTTATACATCAAGTCGATTTCGCCGGCTTAATCATCGTCCGAATACAATGTTCTTCGGTACTCGATAAGCGCAAGCAAAATCAATGAGATAAAGTAAAATTATTTTTACTGGGCTGCAGGCGAGCTTGATGGACAATACTCGAGCAGTATTTGTAAAGTTTGCTTCATGAATTTAATGACAAAGGAAAATATAGTGTGTGTTTTGGTCAACTGATTATGGTACTGCCGTGCTATTCGCTTTGTGTCATTTTGCCACAATCTGTCGACAGATTGTCTTGAAATTAAGTCAATTAGTCAACAAAAATATATACGAATAAAATCCTATACAGAAATTATGGAACAAGCAAGCCCTCAAACTTGGTATTTTTACTCAAGCCTTGAATTCCTCACATTAAAATTTGTAAAAAAGCTTGTTCAATGTATTCGTCAGGTTTTGTATTTTAGACAACAGTATTTTATTAAGAAAGGATACATTTTGAGGTTTGAATTCAAATTATGTTGAAGATAAGCCCAAGTTGCTCGAATTTTAATTGAATCGTCTCAAAATTTCAATTTTTTATTTTATTCGTAAAAAATAAATTCAAATGACAGGGACAATCGGAGACTCATTTTGTTATTATTTTCTGATTATAATGCCTCACCTGGAATAAGAGTCAATGCGTAAGTATAGACTTTAGCATTACTTGATAATACCTACCTACGGTGTATAATACCTCATCAGTATTAAGATCGAATCGTGAACGTAGCCTTCAGTATTACTTAAAGATGGGGGAACTTCCGTTCAACTCTTTCCTCGATCCATACTGATTATCATACGTTTACGCATGATTATACGATTATATCTGATGGGAATGTTAATTGATAATGCTAGGTAAAACCTCGGAAATGTTTCAATAGGAAATGGCATTAAACTCGTTTTTGAGACGTGCTGGTGGCAGCACACGCGTCTACACTCGGCTTGTAAGTTGCATTTAGATTTGTGTTCAGGGTTGCTTGTTGGCAGTTTTTTGTGGGGAGAATCATTTAATTTAATAAAGATTTGGAGGTCAATTTGAGGAAAAGTTCAACAGAGTGAACCAAGGATCGTATATTCATGAGCCAAGGATCGTGTAGCTCTGAAAGTTTGCTCAAATTTCATTCGTGAATTATTTTTAACACATTACAGAAACCTTCTTACTACCAATAATTAAGCAGCAGTAATATGATGCTTCTCTCTACGGAGTTAGTTGTTCATATTTTTGAAATTAAGACATGCCGATGTTTTCGAGTAACACTTGTAATTAAAGACACAGTCACATTCGCTTAAAAGTCTCAGTGAAGATGTATATTACATGAGGAACGTTTAAATTTAGCGTTTTTCACACCAGTATCTTGATCAACTCGATGCAGCGTATTTACAGTGACAACAAGACAAAGACAATCTTTTTTAAGTAAAGAACGCGCAAAAATGAAGGCCCAACTGACACTCACTTCATGAAATTCCGCCTGAAAGAAAAAGGCTACGGTGACGCCTCTTTTAAAATACATGCTATATGTGCAAGGAACTTTACTTCATTTTAGCAAGCCTTGCTTGCCGTCCATTGCTCAATTAACCTCAGGGACAAGCAGGTGCCTTATTCATTAGGTGTGTCAGGGGGCGATCGTAGAGAGGTTTATCTCCGACAAGAAATGTGCCTTCCTCTTTTTAAGGCAGCGTCCTCAGTTTAGCTCGATCTTACGTCCCGCGCTCTGGAGGTGGGTCCAGATTACGTGAGAACTTAGGCTGTTGGTTAGTCTCTATAAATTTACGATGAAAAATTACAAACTGTCGCAGAAATTTAGAAAGAAAATGAAAAACAAGTCGTTAGGTGGCGGAAATAACTGCGTCCATAGCTTAAACTTAATGTAGCGCATTATTTGTTTCAGATAACATGATATTTCTTTCACGTTACTCATGTGATAGGGAATAATTTTTAACTACTGAGAGAGCTGACATTTAACTCTGTAATAAACACAAAACCTTACGAACTCAGATTTAATGTGTGTATTGAAGCGATTATACACACTATCCCCACTTATTTACGTTAAGGAAAAAACGTAGTACGGTAAATTCCTCTCTTCATCTCCTGCATTTTGATACAAAACTGCCCTGATGCCCATTCCTTGAGTGCCTGCGGTCCATTGCGGCAACCGTACAATTTTTGAACATTGCATCTGAAATGACAGGGAATGGAGAGGCCGGTGCCGAAGTCCAATATGCGGCCTGAATACTGAAGAAGGCGAGGGCAAAACTGCGGCACCTGATCCAGCCGAGGCGGTGCCTTAATACGTTGCTTACGACACGACCCGTCGTGCTCTAGTTTTTCCAGCTGCGGAACGACCCATCGATGGGTCTTTTGAAATATTTTTAGCAATCTTTATAAATTAATAGTATTTAATATTCCCAGTTCATGTTTACAATTAATATAATTATTAACAACTTTTGACTTTAAATTTGAGTTGAATATTGAACTTCCTTTTAACCCATCTCGGTCAACGTGTTAAACTGAGCCGAGGGCCTGTGAACTGCTGCCTGGGACATCAACAGCAAAACGAACTTTCTTGGGCCAGGTTGATTAACAAAGGAAGTTCAGTTTAAACGGAATAAACTTTCGAGTTGGGGCAGGTTACACATGCAAACGGGCGTGTATTTAAAGCGGATGCCTTGTTTTGAGACCTGCAAGTGGCCGTAAACAGCCTTAAAGAGCGGCGTCGCTGCTGCAGCACCTCCTCGTAACGATCTCGCAACGGCGGGAACTCACAAACTAAAGCTCTTGCTCGTCTCGAAAATAGAAGAGAAATTCAATAGGATATCGTGGGCACCGTTGGTAGAAGAAGCTTCCCAACTACATGCACCGGTAACTTTTTGCTGAAGGTCGTTCTGTCGCTCGATGGTGAGAGGCATTTAGTTTTATGATGTATAACAGACATATGTACATGATTGGCACTGTACATTTGGTCCTTACCAGGTTTTACACTAACTTGATTTTGGCTTCACACACAGGAGACGTTGAAAGTTTAAGCGTCAAATCAATACAATGCATGTATGAGTATGCGGGCGTAAATTACTCGAATGACAATGCGGAATAATTCGAAAACTTTGTACTTTTCTCGCGCTGTGTTTTCCTGTATACTTTGATTATATTGATGAATAAATTCCCCAACAATAGGCTGCTGATTAATATTTTACACGGTACTTATTTGAACTCGTTTAGGATTGAAATTACTGGGTAAACTGTTGGGAACGACGAACAAGAATCTCATAAAATTGTAACTCTTAATTTTAAAATTGTTGATGTGATCGTTTTCTAATTAATTAAACAAAAATGTTTAAGTCTTGAATCTGTCAGAACATGGACAAAAACTTTCGTAGATACTAACGGAGTGATAAAACGAATACACGTTTAATGGTTTCATGCAATTACGCAACACACTTTAGTGAAAATGAAAAAAATGAAAACTTTACACGTCGTTAAATCTTATTTCGTTTTAATTTCTGGAATCCCTTCCTCAAATACGGAAAGCTCATGAAAATGTCACTGAGATAGCAAGATAACATTGATATCTTTAGTTTATGTTATAGTCAAATTCAGCTTTTCTACTTCTACGCGGCAGTTCACTAAATTAGAAGGTATGTTTCTCGTGATCTCAATCATATTTATTAGTTGACTCATTCTTTGCCAAAAATGATTCATTTACCTTTGTGCGAATCATTTCAGCATCAGAAATATTTTTTCTAGTCTCGCTTGTTTGCGGTTGAAACAAAAGCGACTCATTGGACGATTGAAAATTGAATTATCACTACATACCAAACGCTCTCTGCTCACCATATTTGACTACTCTCACTTGTTTGTGCTTGCAGCCCGTGTTACTCATCAATCAATAAGAATTTAAAGTTATATTGGTATTCAAACACCTTCTTTCGACTTTACCTGAGATCAACATCACTGAGCAAATCGTACGTAGTCGATTCAAGTGATTTCTTCTGAACGAACACTACATTTAATTCGATTGCTATACACCGTCACTTCAATATTCGAGGCTACGTTTATTTTGATCTCGTAGGCGTTTGCCTATTTCTTTATATGAGTAACTCTTTAATACAAAGAATTAGTATGGTGATAAGCCAATAGAAGGATCACATTTCGTGAATAAAAAGGGAGTTGAGTGTAACCTCTGAATCTTTGCTCATGAGATGTTCGTAATAAAAACGAATAGGCCTTCTCTCGAGTTTACGTCTTGGAAACACGACTTAAAAAGAGAAAAAAATTAAAGATTTCTTTTTATGAGAAAATGAATTTCTTGTAACGCTATAACATTTACTTTCATGTTTTTAAATATTTTTCATTAGGACTGTAGGTCTCTTCGAGCTTTTTGAAAACTGAAAAGGTTTATTCATGTTTGAAAGTCAGCAGCCAACGAGATCTATTTAGGTTTCACTCAATTTCTTGTTGGAATTTTTAAATGCTCTATTTTGATAGTGGTGAAGAAGTAAGCTAAGTTTTCCAACAGAAAAAAAATCTGTTGATGACAAGATATTTTCAGAAACACGAGTCAGTGTCAGAATGAAGATATACAATATTGAGTGGCTATTAATTCAAAAGCATACGGCACAGAGTAGAGAAAGCATTGGTTCTAGTACAGCTCCCGGACTAGAAAAAAATGACTTATTTTACAGGCTTCTTTGACATATTTTAGGGATCATACATGTTTACATGTCAAGTGAATCTTTTACAGTTATTAAGAACGCTTGACGGTAAAAGCTTCAGATCGAAAATAAAGTGAGATGAATATTGAAGTCGATAACATCAAAATCAATTTAATTCAGGAATTGCACACGTAGTATTAGATTGATACTGCTCGTACTGACGAAATTGTTATTCATCCCAGTATTCTTGTGTTAAATTTCCTCACTTGTGACTTAACATAAATATCTGAATTGTTTTGAACGTCAGCACTTGGTCTGAGCTTTGAAAAATAGCGAAGGAAAGTTCAATAGAATTTGGCATCTGTCATGAAATTGTCGGTTCGAATGAAAATTGTTTCCGTCTCAAATTTACGTTCTGGTTCTGATTCAAGTTCGAGTGCATTCCCTTGTTGCAAGAGTTGTGTGCGCTTTTTGCCTGGCCAGGAATACATTTCTTTAGATTATAGCCTATTCCTGAACCTAGAACACTGCAAACATAAGCTGTATTAATGCGTGTTTTGTGCTTTGTTTAATATGTCCTAGGGCTCAACCCAACAATTAAACCTTTTTGCTGTGCACAAAAGTATCTTATGGCGAAAACCAAGGGTTTAATCAATATTTCTCCAATGAAAAAATGTTTGTACTTGATATGAACATTTGTTACTCTCAGGAAATGGTAGATTTTCAGCCCGTAAGAGTTTTGAGCTCATAGATTTCGGTAGATTTCGAGCGCGAAGTTGTTCTGAGCTACGCATCACGACTGATGATCACACAGTTTTTTCCAATTAATAAATGTGAGTGAGATGTTAAAAGTGTCCCGTCTCTTTTGTCTGCATTTTGAAAAGTTTTGTAATTTGCATGAGCAGACTGAATTATTTCTGCAAAGATTTTCTTCCGCTCTGCATTAAAGCTGAGAAAAAAAATGGACGTCAGCGTTCATTTCACTCAATGAAAAAAATTGACTTCTATTGCTAATGTTTAGCACTATAGTTTATCATTAAGAATGACGTAATACTTGAAAAACTACTTATCAATATTGATTTCCGGTATGTGTCAGTAATAGCAATTAAATAAGTCATTATCATTAAATCGTTGCTGGCGCACAGCAACAGCAGTTGAAACTTATCTTCTGGAAGTATTTCGAAAGATCTTGTCTGAAATAAAATTTACCAATCATATCTGATTTTTATTTAAATTTGCTTTTAGATAGTCATTAACAAAGTTCCAATGAGGGCTTCTGTATATTTAATTCATTATTTAAAACAACCTACGGTGACCAATTTTAGTTTACGCGTTTCAGTATTTGAACTACATTTTCGACGGAGGAACGTGTAACAATTGAACGAAATGTATTCTTCAAAATATCAGATGACACGGACGAATGAGCCCGCCAGAAGGAGTAAAAATGTAATCCATTTTTCAGAGGTGCCGGAACGTAAATTTCTAGGAAAGCCTGAAATATTGCGACTTTGTGTTGTTTTGCGCTCGGGTGATGCGAGAGTTACGGCATTTTGAGCGGAAGACCGAAGCTACAGAACAATACACGGGAATTGATGGCCACTTTTAAAGAAGCCTCCAATTGGATCAACAATCAATCACGGCGCTTGGTGACGGTGAACTTCCTGCCAAAAAGTCTGTAGGTCGCTCGACCAAAAACCTGAATGCCCTCGGCTCCGAAAAGCCGACGTAAAGACACTAATCTTGCGCTGGGGGAAAGTTGGTACTCCTGATTTCTTTGGGACTGAAAATGGCTTCAAGGATATAAATTTAGAAAGTCAGCGCTCCACATGTTCTACGTTTGTCCGTCATTTTTGTTCCGTTTTAGAAGTTTTAGAGTGTTTCTTCAAGCTAGTATTTTGTAATTTGTGCCTCGTTTTAGAGTGGTTCTTCAAGCTGGGATTTTAAATTTTTGTGCCTCGTTTTAAAGTGGGTCTTTATATGTGTATTATGTAATTTCATTTATAATATATGAATTCTCTGTCATCAATTTTGCATTCATTTGTTAAAATATGATTAGCAATGAATGGATCTAAAATTTTGAAAATGAGGTATGAATATCAAGATGGTTCTGAGCTACAGCAGAGTATTTACAATGTCAAGTTATTGTCATCAATGTATGTAGGATAAGAATAAAATAAATAAATCACATTATGAAGCCGAGTTCTAATGATAAAGCAAAAAATGACAAAAAAAGGAAGTTTTCATGCATTAGAGTTTTCATCAGCCGAAAATTTTTATTTCTCATATAAGCAAGTGTCTTAAAAAGCAATAGAGAATATCTTGCAGTTTATTTGAAAGATATTATAACTGGAAGTGAAGAAGAAAACTTCGTAGAGTCCTCATCGAAATACTGAATAACTACCAAAGAACTCAAACCATTTCAAGGCAGATCGGAAATCCTTATTGTTATCTATGATTGAATCAACAAAGGACAGTTCTGCAATACGGAGAAAGCTATTGAGAAGAAGAAAATTCTTTTTTCAGTAGACCTGTGTTTTCACGATGACGTGCTCTTTTTTTGCTAGCTCATTAATTTGTTGAAAAGTACAAAAAGGTTAATCTTTCGCTTTTTGAGTGAAAACCGGGCTTCTTGTGAAAAACATTATCCCGCAACGCATAAATAAACTACGAAAAGTGTATACAAAAACTTTCATGAAAAAATGTAACTTACCAGTTAATGATAAATCTGAAACTCAAAGCTGAATGTTTTAACATTTTTGCGGCGTCAAAGTAAAGCTTTGATTTCAAAGATTAATTGGGAAACCTTTCTCATTTCTATAATTCTTCTAACCAAATTCAAGAAGAAATGTGAATGACGTTCATTGATTTCATATACATTTCAGATGAAGCTCTTGTTGCACTCTTGCACTCATACGTGTTTAAAACTGTTTTAGTGTTTCTTGGTGATTGTGACAGGACAGTTTCAATCTTGAAAACTTGATGTTCCGAGTTCCCAATGACGACAAAAACAGTTGCACGTGCCTTGCTGAATAAACAATCACAATAAGCTTTGCAATCACAATAAGGAAACACTGATGTTGAAGCTTTATATTCAGTATAATGATTCAGTAAGTTAGACACTGAGGAAGTGAATAAGAGTGTACTTTATTTTGAAACGTTTAAACTCTCCTTACGATACTGTTCAATTCATTAATGTTTTCTACTCGAAGCCAAGAGGAGAAAACAAAATTTAATTTTTCATTTATATATTGTATGTTTAATCATGCGTAATCCGCTATAGGCAACAATGTTACAGAGCAAATTATTGGTATTCTTTTTAATTTACTGTACTTGCTTTTTCCTCCCCCTCCCATAAGCTAGCATAGCTTGTAGTCTTTTGTACTGTACAATGAAACATTATTACAATTAATGATTTACTCTTGTTTAACATCTGATGTTTTAATTATAACAATTTTTTAGTCAAGTGCACGATGGAGTTGGTGACAACTGCTATTACTAAATGGAAGCAATTCGTTAATGTCTATAAGTAATTTTCATACGCTCACAACATTAGAGAAATACAATTCGAGGATGCTTTTTTTATAGTGTAAATACTCGTATTTTGTGACTGAAGCTGACTCGACTTGGCAAAAAAGAAGTAGTTTAGCCTGAATAAATTTTCTTCCGAAATATTCACAGAAAATTGTTTCCAGCCGCCACTTTACTTTTTGCTAACTATGAGTGCAATGTAAGCAGCAGTGATTGATTTTGCGGTAGAAAGATTACATAAAAATAACTGTGCGATTGTAGATTTTTCATTTCTTGAACATTTAACAGGAAGTTAACTTTACGGTCGAATATTTTTTCATGAATTATTGAAATAACTCTACGGAGTTTAGAACGTAGATTTAACTACCTTTTCAAGTGGACTTTAACACGTAATGCACACTGTACTGAAATATTGTACCTACACTGCGCCTGTATACCAGTATCGTAATTTTTTGAAAAATAAAATTGAATCTTTCCGATATAAACCGAAAAACAACTATATGTAAAATTTAAATAATATATGTGAAACATTCAATAAAATTAAAAAGTTCTTACAAGGATTGACATCCAGTTGAAATGTAAGTATAATTTCAGTATTTACCTTTTTTACATCTAAATGGACTATAAATCTTAAGTGTTTGCCATAGGTATAGATCATATAAAATTTATTATAACAAGGTTTTTCTAATTTCATTTACACTGTGACTAACATTTTCAATTTATCGGATTTTTTTTGAAATTATATATTGATAACTTTATTATGCTGCATATTTTTTCAATTTCAAGCCATAAATTTACATTAAATTCACTCCATAGATTAAGATTTCCTCAACATTCTTAGTTTGCTCGAAACACATTCAGACTTCTGAAACTTCCTTTTTGTCTTCCATTGCCCTATGATTGTCTCATGAGGCTGATGGCAGCTTGTGTCAATTAATGTTACATTTCCTTTAAAAGATCTCAGATTTATCCCACCCATGGCTGATCAAAATCCTTCTACGCAGATTTTCTTGTATCCAATACATGAAATTTTAATCGTCTGGTAATTCGAAACAGACGAGCAACTGTCAAGATTACTTGAAGATAAGTTCCAAATTTTGGGCTGAATAAGTTCCTAATTTTGTATTAAACATTTCTATGTTTTGATAGGTGTTGTCATGTAAGGCATTGAATTAATTTTTAAACTACATCGTTCGCTGCCAAAAAACTCAAAATCTTACCAAACCTCACAGATCGTAACGGGCACGTGAGCCCTTGAAATGGGCCCCCGTAATGTACAACACACTTAGCTTTACTGAAAAAAGGAATTGGTTTAAATAATTCATCTCGAAGTTCAACTTGCCCGATAAATTTTATGAATGCGCTGCCCTTTAAATTCAAATGAAATGTTTTCACAAACGACTGTATTTTACTACAGTAAGTTTAGCACAGAAGCAGTCTGCCTTCGCTTCGCTCCGAATTCTAGGATGAACATTTTGAGGATATTTTTATAAACTTATCTTTAAATAAATCCGTTTATCGTTTCAATGTTTCCCGTTATACTTTTACACTGAAGCTGAACTTTATGAAACGTGAACACTTACATCGACTGGTAGGAGTTTGACTATTTGAAAAGTACGGATAGAGACATGTATATATGTTTGTGTACATGTTATACAATATCTTTATGGCATTATTTTTAACTAAACATGCATAGATGATGGACTACTCCCTATAGATGTAAATAATACATTGTGTAGATAGCATTTGTAAATACATGTGTCCGAGTTAACAAGACAACATGAATATTTCGTATACTTTATTTTTCATTTCGAAGCTAGGCGCAAAACCTAATTTCTTTGAATGGTCTCAAAAATAATTAAAGCTTAAATTTTATGCAAAGCGGGTATATTTTTCGAACGGGCAAATTCTGAACAAGAAACGTTGTTCCAGCAATTAATGTTCAACACGTGAAACTTTCCCTTCTGCCGATGATACAAAATTTATCATCTACGAAGTGAGCAGTTGACTACTCACAGAACTGAATCATTTTTTCATTCAGTATTAATATTTACTCTAATTAGGGTTTACTAGATTATTAATATTTCATGTATTATTTTAACTTCAACCAAAATAATACGAATAAATAAATTTTACCCGAAAAAAATGAACCTTCAACCGTCTCAACCAGACGACAAATTAGTGAGGGTAAAATCGGAGTTATATTGAGGGACAATTGACCAATGCATAGGTTGGGCCTTGGTGGCCATCTACTTTAGAGAAAACTATTTTCAATTTACGAGCACCAGTAAAAGCACCCTACCAAATTTGTACATAAGGAACCATCTCTCGAAATTTCAATACATGAAGTTCTTGTTTCTATGAGCCATTGGATTATTAAAGAAACAACAAGAAGCACGTCTTCAGAAACTCAGTACCTAAATACAACAAGCTCTTTTAAGCTCTGAAAAAATTTAAGTTAAGTGAGTTATTGTTGCCACCAAACCATACAGTATCACCAAAAATGTACTCGACATTCAATTTTTGTTTAACCTCGACTCGTAAGGTAGTGCATAAAAGCTTATGTTTGTGTTATATCCCTTTTTTTACGAAAATGTAGTTACAAAACTGGTGTCTAATAATTTTTCGGTCACATCTCATTGATGCGGGTCAATATTTTTTGCGCTTCTCATTTCGTTGTTCTTCGTCCACGTTGACTGCTCAAGCTATAGGACTGATGCACTGATTTAATCGAAATGTGAATTAGAGTCTAGGAAAATTTTTATTTCGCAAGATATTCGTAAGAGATAACAAAATGATTCCCACTGATTCCACTTATCATCATTGCCTCTACGTATTGATCATCCATTGCTCTCTAACAATTACTGCAGAAAAGAAGGTAAATTTTGCTTCTTTAGAAAGTTCAATAAAAAGTTAGGGGCGGAAACCAAAGAAATCCACATTATTGAATTTGTATGTGGTCAATGCTAAAATGAATGTTTAGGGCCTTGACAGTGAATTCTCGAAAATTCACAAATCCCTTTACCAAAATTTATTGATTTAGCTGATGATGGGTCAAGGCCCGAAACGTTCGTTTCAATATTGACCACATGCAATTTTAACAATTGCTGTACATTTTTTTCAGAAAACTTCTTGCATTTCTAAAATCAGAAACAACCACATAGAGCGCAAAGAATGTCTTACGAAAAGTTCAAATTTTGGAGTTAGCGCTGCCCGGTCGGTCGGCTTGTGGTGGTTTTGTGATGTTTCGAGTGTGTTCATTATTGATTTTATTGATGGATCGATCCTGTGAGGAGTGGGGCTTTAGGGCTCTCAGCCCCGCCCTCGACAAGCCTTAGGCTGTCGCGAATGAAATTCTAATCGCAGACAAGCAGCTTACGTGCAACAGCAACACTGTATATTTGCTCAAAATTTCACTGAGAAAAGTTAAATATAGACTAAAATGCCATAGGTGCATCAGCAACACTGTATATTTGCTCAATATTTCACTGAGAAAAGTTAAATATAGACTAAAATGCCATAGGTGCATCAGCAACACTGTATATTTGCTCAAAATTTCACTGAGAAAAGTTAAATATAGACTAAGATGCCATAGGTGCATCAGCAACACTGTATATTTGCTCAAAATTTCACGGAGAAAAGTTAAATATAGACTAAGATGCCATAGGTGCATCAGCAACACTGTATATTTGCTCAAAATTTCACGGAGAAAAGTTAAATATAGACTAAAATGCCATAGGTGCAGCAGCAACACTTGAAATTTGCTCAAAATTTCCCTGAAAAAAGTTAAATATATGTAGACTAAGATGTCATAGGTGCATCAGCAACGTCGAACATTTGCTCAAAATTTCACTAAAAAAGTTATATGCAGACTGAGGTGCCATAGGTGCATCAGCAGCACCGTACATTTGCTCAAAATTTCACTGAAAAAAGTTAAATATAGACTAAGATGCTATAGGTGCATCAGCAACACCGTACATTTGCTCAAAATTTCAACGAATAATGGGAAATATCCTCTAAGGTGATATGGTTGCGGTCGTTTGCATTGAGTGATTGTAGATACTTCATTTCTTGTCTCCAGAGATCAACACGCATAAATTTTTGTTCTAGCAGTGTTAATCTCATTACAAACTGTTAACGCTGACTTCATACTAGACGAAGAACTTCTCTCGCACTTCAAAATTATAATATGACTACGTAAATGATGAATTTCAGGACATTTTTCAACAATCATCACAAAGATCGCATTTACATGACACTGAATTTGCTTCGTGAGTTTTCTCAAATTGAACATCGTTAAGAGTTGATTTTCAACCCCAAAACCTCTGGATTTTGACCGTATGAGGGGAGCGGAGTCATGACAGCATGGATATCATGAACTACCTCAGTCTAATTGCTCTCGGGGGAAAATAGGCCGTCAAGAGATCGTCAGCCTGATCAAATCCAAAAATTTTTTCCTACAGGACATTGAGAAACTAATTAAAGATCCGGATGACTCCACAGAGCAGCGTTAGACAGAAGTCAACAGCAATTAGGAATGGCTGCTTCCTTACGTCGGTCGTACGTAGATTGCGTTAATTGATGCGTGTTTTTATTACTGGCAAGATTAAACTTTAGGGATGAACCTTAACTTTAAGGGATACTTTAGGGATGAACCTAAACTTTGAGGGACACTTTAGGGATGGCCCCTAGCTCATTGTTTTTAATATTGATCTGTGTAATAAATATATTGATAATATTGTTTTGTTGCCAGGTGAGTGCAGTCGGAGAGAGCTATCGCTGGGTGAAGAGTGGTCTCTGACGTAAGATAATGTAAGTTCAAAGCGTTAAAAAGCGTAAATAAAATTATAAAGCATGTTTAAATATGGTCCCGCAATTCTGTCTCATTTGACTAGAGTTTCTGTGATGTGTTTGACAAATTAAGCCTAAAAACTTGAGTGATGTTGGAACAGCTCCATTAGGCTAAAAAAGAAGACACATAAAGTTTTGGCGTTAATTATAATTTACGCAAGAATTGTGGCAGAACATAACTGTTGAAATCCATCATCAAGGAAATATACATATGTAAGAGCTCACTAACTTTCTCTTCTAATTTCTGTATTGTTCGTGACGCTACATATTTGCTACGTGAATGACGAAATGTGAACATTCATGAACTTTACTTTGAACTGATGCAAATAATTCTTTCATTGGTAAATTTAAAAGACTCAAACTTTTTCCTATTGAAAAATTTAAAAAGAAATTTAATGAGCTCTTAATCTTGAAGAAAATTTGAAAATACTTTATACGGTGGGAAAAAATTCGAAAAGTTCACATATGTTCATAGAAAATTGGTTCTTAAATGCCGGCGTAAAGAAGTCGCTGATCATCCAAATATGAAATGTATTGTGTATAATGATGATTGTATTATGATAAATGACAAATGAATTATGATAAATATGGCACAAATATTCTGAAGAGTAAAAGAGGTAAGTATATAGTGTTTTGGGGGATTTATTCAGCTCTCAGGTTATTTTGTCTTCATTGTAGTCTAAGTTATAGATAAGTATCGAGAACATGTGAATTGTTGCTAAGATGAATAAACATCGAGGAAGCAGGGACGGCAAAATGTGCCTCAGGAGGGCAGATTAAGAGTTTTCGACACTCCGAGACATTTTCATCTTCACGGGATAAGTTTTCACATAAGTAAATTTTATGGCTATTCTTTGCCTCTACCTTCTCCTTAGGGAGGAAGAAACATTTTTTTACTGAAAGTTTGGAGGATTCGCTTCATGTTTCTTCGGCTAATGAAGAGGCCCATCATTTTTTAGCCAGCTTAGTATGCATAATAAGGACTTAGGAATAATCAAATGAAGGAAAGTTTAATCAAGCGCCTAAATGAAAATTGATTAATTGACAGCAGGAAAGAACCTGGAATGAAACATAAACATGGTTAGCGGCATTTTTCAAAAACACCCTGATGTACATATCATTGTTTAAATCATAATCAGTTAAATTTTTAATCATATAATACCTCAAACGCCAAGACGAATGCCCAACTTCTCAAGCCCTGTTACCTAACTTGCCATTCACCTAAGACCCAAATTCTCATGTCTTGCCACACCAATTTGACACCTGATGAAAATCCTAATTCGGATTTCTCATAACGCCAATTAAACACACGACGAAGACCCAAATTCTCAAGCCCTGTTACACCAATTTGACACTTGATAAAGATCCTACTTCAAATTTTTTTGGCACCAATTAAACACTTGACAAAGACCCAACTTCTCATGCCCTGTCACACCAATTTTCCACTCGACAAAAACCCAACATCTCACGTTGCGTTCCGCCAATTCCACACTTCAGAAATCTCACACCCTGTCCGAAGCAGCCTTTGACGCTGATACGAGGACGCAGTTTTGCAAGGCTGCAGGTCGGTCTGAAGCTAAAGAGTCGGACGTCGAGGAAGGAGCTTTGCGAGAGAGCGAGAGCTGAGCGCGCAGGTGAGACTGTGGCTGGCGAGGGCGGAGTTGCTCAGTTGCAAAGTGGCGTCGCCACACGCGGAGTTCCTCTGGCGTGTGGCGTAATGAGTGTCGCTCTTGGCCGATTGGCGCCGTGGTCGCGCAACCAAGAAGTGGTGGCGTTGTCACCGAGTGCTTCTTAACGCAGTGGCGCCGGCCGTGTGCAGTGAACTGTGACAGCCGTGAGGTCTGTTTCGAGAAAGAGTACAGGTCTGTTCTGAAAAAGCTTACAGGTCTTTTTTGAACAGGCTTTACCAAATGTACAGGCTTGTTTTGAACAGGGTTGGCCGAGGTATGTCTGTTTTGAACAGGCTTTATCAAGCGTAATATTTTGAGTGACAAAAGTGTGCCAGGTCAAATTTGTCGGCTCCTTGAGTGTGTATGAGAAGACGAAGAGTCTCATAACAGCGACTTTTAAAGTTGTGTCTTAGCCAAAATTTCCATGCTGGACTTCACTATTCGTTATCGTTTTTCCGTTCTATGAATAAAGTTTGATGTTGAAAACATGGGATTAAAGTCTATATAAATGAAAATAAAATTGGGTACAAAAAGTTGTGTCTTTAACTGAGTTTTTAAGGTATCATTGAGATGTGTTGCTGCTGCACTCGAACATAAGTTTGCTCATTTTCTTGTCTCGTTTCACAAAGTCGTTAATAAAGCAGGCCATCCTATGGTTTCAAGTGTCTCTGAATGCCTTACAGAGACCAGAATTCTTCACCAAATACTGCTTCACATTTAAAAAATTCACTTAGAACGTTCAGTTTATACGGCAAAGAAGAAATTAGAAATAATTCACATTCTGCAACAACTTAAGCATAGGTTTAATCATTCGAAGTTTATTTCATAAGGAACGTCTTGTAAATTCTCCTCTGGTTATTTCTATACATCTGGTCAGCATCTGCGGTCATTGTCTATCACAAGGCTAGTCATGCAAAGTACACATGTTTGTAAATTGTAATTCTAATTGATACTTTAGCACAAAATCTAATTCGTTAATGAGTCAGTGTAAATTTTAACCACATCATAAAGGCTGAGGTTTTCCATATCGTTTACTCTCAGCGAACGGTTTACTGGAAATGAAAGAAACACATGCATTAAATATCTGATGTCTTATAAACATAAATAGTAAGATCACAGGCTGCAAATCCTGTCCATTGAATTTAATATTCTATTCAAACAAATCCAAGCCTCTTCAACAATGCTTTGCTTAGCTCTAATTACATTCAGGCGTCATACAAATAAATTTATACCAGTTGATGCAGACTCACTAATGTGAGACTATAAGGTATGCAAACGATTATACCCCTTGAAATACACAGATGCGATTTAAAAAGACTAAATGAAAAGGTAAGTCGTGAATAAACTATACCACCTTGCCACAATTAAAGGAAAGACTTCCCACAAGGGAGATTAAACAAAATTTATTGCTCGAAATTTCCATGGAAGTTTCCAAAACCTTCGCATGATGTATTCAAATGACTTCGGGGTAAATTATGTGCTCATCTTGGTTGTATCCTTTACAGCATTGCCTTGATAATATCAATTGAACGATCATATTAACAAGTACTCAATATATTAGCGAGTTTATCGTCGAACACCAAGAGAACGTTAAATTTTAGAACCATGTTTTGCAGCTTTTTTGCTTGAAGCATTTGGGAGCCGTTTTGCTGATGCGGGCATTTGCAGAGCGTGCTCTGGAGTGAGAGGGAGAGAGAAAGAGGGAGAGAGAGAGAGAGAGCTAAGGAGAGTGTGAGGGCAGTATTTATGTACGTATCTTAAGAACTCTTAGAATTCTTAAGAGTTCTTAAAAACTCTTAGGGACCTTAAGAACTCATCTTATACTTCTTGAAATTTGACTCTTTATATTGCTTAAGTTTGTTACAGTTTCAATGATCTCTATTATTGGTCTGTGAATTCATTTAATATAATTTAGCTCTTTTTGAATGAAAAATCACTGTATGATATACACGCTGCTCCAAGCACACGTTCCAATTAAACTAACCAAAAACTTTAAGGTTTTCTCTTTTTAGGTTCAATTTCATTTACAGGCCAAGATTATAATCATTTGTTATGATTTTATATGAAAATGCAAATATGGTAATGTATATGAAAAGCAATGTTATAGATTTTTTTCATATCCGATGATCTTTTGATGCAAGATAAAAATAAGAGTTGTTTTCTGTTGTTTCAAATCTGGAAAATAAAAACAATACGTTTGTCCAATTTTCTGACATTCTCCATTTTGAAACCTGCTTTTCAAATTCCCTACGCGCTTAATGAGTAGCCAAAAATAACTCATTTTCATAACAAGACTTTCAGATCTCGAGAATGATTTCGAAACCATCTACGTCAGTGCAGAACGTTCTAGTATGAAGCCCTGAACGTAATCCATAATTCGTTGTTAACATATATGTTTCACTGAACGTCGATAGTTGAAATCATTTCATAGTAGAGTTTACGTTTTGGCGGTCAGCAGACGTTTTGACTTCATTTTTTACGTAGATATACCACCAAAATTATGTTTAACTTTACTCGTACGGAGTCTCTTGTTCACTTCAACACTATCCTCTTAACAATTTGCTTTAGTTCAGTTCACGAAAGCAGAAGATCGCATTTTAATAATAAGTTAGTGCTATTTCAAAATTTCGAGTTAATTCACACTTGAAGTTTACCGATCAAAAATTAGCAATGTCATTTATTCATTGCAGAACGTGAAATGAACTAGAATTTCCTTGACTGCTAAAATATACGATAGTCTTCGCTTTGTCACGAGCAGTAAGTTTGAAGTGAGGGGTACAGGAACGAATTGGATATTCCAAGCAACTTTCTGGAATAGAAATTGAGTTTACCAGACCATAACAAGCGAAGCTAGGTGAAAATTTTTGTCGAGTTAGTTGTTTGTTGTTCACTCTTCGAAAGTGTACCAACTTTTCCCATGACGCTGAAGTGGGCGAACGCTTTCTATTTGGCATTCGATCGGGCTGGAAGGGTGACCTCGAAGGCGTGCCAATGTCACCAACATTTTGAAGAGGTTTCCGAGCAGAGAAGCGTTTCTAAAGAACGGAGCGGGGAATATCGAAGGCAGGCTCGAGTAGCTGACGAGAGGAACGGAGTTGCGATAATAAGAAACCACTGAACAGCGTTGAAATTATAAACGAGTTTGTCCGACAGGTTTCTAAAAGACACGCCGTTTGTAATATACTGATGAGAAGGATGTATTTATAATAATACGGAAATCCTCGGTAGGAAATCATTGGACAGCGTTGAAAACATAAACAGGTTAGTTCTTTAGGTTTCAAAAAGATACAACGTTTGGAATGTACTGATGAGGAGGATGAAGTTATAATAATACGGATATCCTTGACATAGGAAACCACAGAACAGCGTTGAAATTAGTGAGTATAAACGAGTTCGTTTTACAGGCTTCTAAATGACATATCGTTTGGATTATACTGACGAGTAGGATGATTAGAAATCATTGAAAAAAATCATAAAACAGTGTTGAAAAAATTAACAGGTTCGTTGTTTAGGTTTTTGAAAAACCTAATGTTGGAAAGTTTCAATTAGAAAGACGTGGTTAAGATAATAGGAAATCATAGAACATCGCTAAAAAACAAATAGTTCATTCTGTAGGTCATTCCTCTTTGAACGATCCTAAAAAATGAACTTGGTTATTTGACACATTGTTCGGAATTTACTGGACAAAATGAACGAATTCTGCCAATTATCTCAAATCAAGCTTTTTTGTTGTACGAAATATTTCAAAGTACAAGCTAAGCTTATTCGTGAACGTACGCATTCAATTTCAAAATTCATCCACAAGCGTAGGGTACTGCTTGGAAGAACTAAATAAGAAAGTTTCAACAACGGCAACGATTACTACGCGGATACGCCCGTTTCGATAGAGTCCAGCACAGCGTGTGCTTGCGCAAGTAATGAAGTCTGACGCGCGGTAGGCGGATGAGTTATTATCTATTTATGGGGGCGGAAGGCAGAAGGGAAGATAGAGAGAGGACTTGCGGGGAAAGGGGAAGAAACAATCGGAAGTGAAGGCAAAATTGCTCAGGAAGCATTTGCTCCGATGTCCGGAGGTCGAGCGGACAAAGGACGGCACGACCTTACATAGTTTCTGCTCACCGTGTCTCTGTCGTGGTTTCTGTCGTGCTCTGCCGTGGTCTGCCGTGTTCTCTGTCGTGGTCTCTGCCGTGGTCTTTGCCCTGGTCTCTGCCGTGCTCTGCTATGATCGGTGGCTGCTGTGGTCTGTCGTTGTCTCAGTCGTGCTCTGCCGTGGTCTCTGCCGTGGTCTCTGCCGTGGCCTCGACCGTGGCCTCTGCCGTGCTCCGCCGTGGTCTCTGCCGTGGCCTCTGCCGTGGTCTCTGCCGTAGTCTCTGCATTTTTCGGTGTTGTCTTTTTCAGCCGTTGGTCTCTCATTTTTGCACAGCAAGGCAAATTTGTCATGTGATGTTTAAACTTACTACGCAGGTAATAAACTTTTAAACTTCCTTTGCCATGCTAAGCTCTCTGGGGTTCCAGTTAAGTTGTGCCCATTGAGGACCCTCGTATATATGTTCCACTTATAAATCAGCCCGCGCCCAAGCCCCCGCATTTAATTTTTTTCCGCAGGAGGATCTATGAATTTGGCCGCCCTGTGCCTTGGGTGGCTAAAAACATTGATGCTTCAGCGAAAAAGTTACACTGGTAGCTAAGCATACCAGAAAAAGTAACGTGTTAACTGATACCACATTTACTTCTGTTGGCTTATTTGCTGCAGTGCACTACCATAGTTGCACTTCAAAATTTCGAAATTTTACACGCTCCCCGGCTAAAAACAAGACATGAAAGTTCTGGAATTTATTCATATATGCGTATTAAAAATAGCGTTAAATGATCAATTCAATGCACATCCGTTGCGCTTTGTAAAGTTGGGATTCAAACCAACTTCGAATGAGGTGCTTTCAAGTTTTATTCATCGAGATTTCCACAAGTTACAGTCTTTTCTATCTAAATAATTTTTTTTCAAATACGTTTCAACTAAAAAATATATTCAAGCAATAAAATTGGATGTCATGAACTTCTGTTTCACATGGATGCACATTAACTCACTGTTCCAGGAATTTGTGCCATCACTGAGCAGATGATACCGATATTGTGTATGAATAAGTATTTTTGAATGTCAGAAATTGTAATAGCATTATTTTTTAAATCGTATTAAATAATTAACTGTCAATTCAATAAACGAATTCCTAATTTCCGTTGAAAAATTGCTTTTCGGAACATCGGTAATTTTCTGTTCTATTCTACTCTTCAGAATGACATTAAGTGCAAGGCTGAAGAAATTTGCGTAAAAATCCAGAGCCCCAAAAAACTTCCTCCAAGACCAAAAACATTGCAATAAACACAAGTCTCTCGAAGGATTAGAGTGGGAAAAGTGTTGATTCGTCGAAACCATAGTCACTAATTACCCTGTTCACAGAGTTTATCCCTAATTTCAACACTGCATGAAGTTGCAACTCACCTGAGATTCTGCCTCATTGAAGTTCGCTGGCGAGTAACTCTGGATTTCGAAAGCCTCTTAATGAACTAAAACTTCCCTCATGAGGGTTAATTACTAACGGCGGTAAACAACGAAAAACTTAGGCAGAAGTAGAAGGTATATTTCCGTAAGAGTGGCTCTGTGTGAGGCCTCGAGAGTGTGGTTTTCGTATCTGGAGATCTGGAGAGTTATGTAGGGAGATAGGAGGAGGGGAGATTGCTCCCTGTGGGGTGGAAAATGGGTCACGGGGAGAGAGCTGAGTCCAGTGCATGAAGGAATATGACTGATGGCGATGAAGGAGAAACATCGAGCACACTCGTAAAGCTGATACGCGAGTGTGGAGAAGTGAATTTACCGGGAATGGATCTATTGCTCACGCACCGGGAAGTTTTCATACACAGATCAGAACGTGGAAACGATTGAGGGCGATGAGGGAGAAACATCAAGCACACTCGTAAAGCTGATACGAAAGAGGGGAGAAGAGAATTTACCGTGATTGGTTTTATTGCTTAGAAACCGGGAGTCTTTCAATCACATCAGATAGCTATGACTGATGGCGATAAAGGTGAAATATCAAACACTCCCAAATAGATGATACGAAAGTGTGGCGATGTGAATTTACCGAAAATTGTTTTACTGCTCAGAATACGAAGGCTTTTCATTCATAGTTCAAAAGGGGACATGACTGATGGCGATGAAGGAGATACATACATCAAACACACCCGTACAGATGATATGCAAGTGTGGAGAAGTGAATTTACCGGAAAAGGGCTTATTGCTTAGAAGCCGGGAGTTTTTCATTCACAGATCAGAAGGGGGATATAACTGATGACTCTGAAGGAAAAACATAAAGCCAAACCGTGAAAATACTGCGCCAATTCTGCCAAGGGAATTTTTGGAAAATGATTTTACTTCCCAGAAATCGTGAAGTTTGTCCTTTACTATTCGATTGAACGTTCAGGTCAATCATTCCACATTAAACACACATAATTAATTCCACAAATCATGCAAATAAACATCACACTCAGCAGCAAATGATACTTCCATATGCAGAACAATTTGCAGAAAACGGATCATTTTCGCATTTTCCTTTCAATAAAGAAGCATTGGAGCAATAACATGGACGCAGATGGGCGGGAATATTGCTCTATGGCATGTGCCAATCTCAGCAAAGCACGAGACACAGACGTTAATATTGCAACACTCATCCTGTTGGGCCCGGCTGAGCTTACGGTCTTCACAGGTGATGCTTCTATTGCAGAGGACTGATATGAAGGCATCCATGCAGCTCAAATTATGTTCACGAGATGGACGGTGTGAGTAGACGGGAGGGATTTGATATCGCGTCAGAGAAACGAGGCCCCGTATACCTCAACTGCAACCCGAGCTTTCATTTAGCGCTCATCTCCGTTGCCTCTCATGACGTGTCGTTCCCTCTGATGTTAATGAGACGTGAGACACGATACAGCCTTCTACGAGTTAGGCAAAACTACGCTAATGCATAACGACGTCATTGCACAACTACGAATCAAATAAATTTTTGTTTATTAGAAATTAATTTTTCAAGTTAATCACTCGTTAATAGACGAAGAAAATTGATTATCATATTTTCTAAACTTTCAATGTTAAAAATTCTATACCACTCTCTTTTTATAGGAAGCAACGTTTCGAAACTGGGAAAATTCAGTTGAGGTTGATATATAAGATTTCAAATTCAGGTGCAATTACAGTGTCACGTAAATGCAGGCATGAAATTTAAAGTTATTTTTTCACCAACTTGATTCTTAAGATGAGTAATTCAGGCGGGAGGCATGTTGGTAAGTAGCCTCATGACTTAAGAGCAACGTACAGAGTTGTGTTAAACAGGGTAATTGCCAGGGATAAACTGATTTCGATCGTAAGTTTTATTCTCTGAAAATTGTGAGCACCTGTGCGGTTACTGGCGTTATGATAATAAATGAATAAATTAATTGATTTTAGCCACTACTAATATCATTGCTCAAGTGACCTCACAATTTTCAAAATTGTGTATATCAATTCAATGCATCTCACACGGCTCAGCTATTAATTCCTTTCTCTTCTGATGACTCAAAAATTCGACTTTTCCTCACAAGCCGCAATATTTCAACCTGTCTTTTAATTTCGACTTATTTTTTGCTGCGTTCTCGTTAGAAACCATAAAAGAAAGTTGAGTGAAGTTTACTGACGCAGAGCGAATGACTTTTACGAGAAGGTTAATTTGAAAACCGCTCAGCCTGTTGAAAGTCGAAAGTAACAGGCAAAAGAGTATCAGGAGAGCAGTTCAAAGGCCTCAAATGAGTACCTCGGGATCTGACGTTCCAGGTATCAGGTTGTCAAGCTTTTTTCACTTTCGGGTTGACTAGATTTTGGAGCACTGAGTAGTATTTACTTTACTCGGCGTCCTGAACTTTCAAGGTGTTTTTAAGCGTTACTTGTGAAGAACATCAAAAAAAATCTCGAATCTTTCTCGAATATGCGTTAGAATTGTTCACTGGGATGCTGCGATTTTATTAACTGCTGTTGATTGAAATTAATTCCATTCTGAGTACATAGTTTAAAATATGGTATTTTTAGCTATCTATTATTCCCAGAAAGGCATCAAGTTACCATATAGGATATTGAATTTTTTTTGTGGGAAATTTTCGAGAAAAGTTCAACAACTTGAGCTTAATAACCAATGACATTGTGGATGATGATATCCTTGTGTAAATTTATATCATCTAACCGTCATGTCATCTCAAACAGATTGCCTTTTCTCAGCTAGACTTTCCCCAGCTTTTCCTAATTGTTTCGATGTACTCAATTTTTGTATTCGGATCATTTGGGAACATGTTTTGTTTATGCGGAAGGGCGAAGGGGAAATAACATCCAAGAAACTCCGCTGCGGTACATCAGCTCATAACAATGAAACAACGCTTATGAATAAAATAAATGATAACATATCAGCAAATAAGCTGCTATTTTAAATTTCAATGTTTGCTTGAACAACGAAGTGTTTGACCATCGTAATGAGCGATTTAATTTGTTTCGTCTGATAAATAATCACTGACGGTGCGCGGAAATTACATCTTATATGGGCACTCGATGAAAACATTCCCATTATCGCGAATTCAAATAAATTTCACGAGTCTGGACGCTAGATTGCATCAGATATTCCTTACTTGAAATGCTATTTTGACTTTATTTTCGTTGGCCGTACGGTGTTTTGTATTTGAGATGTTATTTGAACTTCTTTTTATTTTCCTCCACAGTATCTTATTTGAGAAAACTTTTCAAACTTTCTTTTCGTTTTTATTCTGCAGTATCATACTTGAGATTACATTTATTCTTTATTTCGTTTTCATCCCTCAATATCATACCTGAGATTTTATTCAGCCTTTTTTTCGTTTTCATCCCTTAAAATCACACTAGAGATACCATTCTGATTTTTTCATTTTCATCCCGCAGTCTCATATTTGAGATGCTACTCAGATTTTTTCTCGTTTTTACCCCTCAATATTATACTTCCGAGAGTATTCATACTTTCTTCCGTTTTCATTCCTCAGTATCACACCAGAGATACTATTCAGAAATTTTTTCGTTTTTACCCCTCAATATTATACTTCCGATAGTATTCAGACTTTTTCGTTTTTACCCTGCGGCTTCGGAAGTATCTCGTTTACGCAACAAGACGTGTCGCATTTATAGGCAAAAGGGAGCAAGGCTCGTTGGCCGGGACAACAAGCTCGTAATTGGGCCGTGGCCTGGATCTCACGTCCTCTTATATCAGCGCTTCTGCGGCTTGGATAAGGGGAGCTGGATCTAGTCCTTCAGAACTTCAGGTATCACAAGAAAAAAGGAATATGAATTTTTGGGCGTTATAGCATCGTGACCTACAGACCTGAAGAGCGGCCACGCCAAGATTTGTGTCTATGGAAACTCCGGCCAATAAGTTGGCTAAAGAAATAGGCGAAAGGTGCCGAATATTTTTATAGCTTCATTTTACATAGAACAAAACACGGATACCCAAGAGTAGAATTAGGGAGTAGAATATTCTTCGTTGCTATTACGACATTAAGAGTGTAGTGCAAAATGTATTTTATGGTCTATAAGAAATAGATTTCAAAAAAATCGTTCAGAGTTACAAGACGAGGGAGAACCTTATATCGGGGACTAAAATATTACAAACTGAAAATAAAATAAAATTGATTTGGACTTAATAAAGCAAATTTTGAGTTCTAAAACACAGCGTATATAATATCAAATTCAGAACGAGTACAATCAAGTAAAATGTTTTCTACTAGGCTTTGAAAATGTGTTCTTTAGAGAGTATTTATGCAAAAAAAATTATGGTAGCTGTGAAAATGATAGAGAATGTCAGGCATTGTGAATTAATGTTCTCAAGTCCAGCGTCCTGAAGACACTTCCAAATGAAAATACCAAGGAAATCCTTGAGCAGAAACTTTCTTGCTAAATTCTCGTAGAAAATGCATTGGAATAAATTTTAAGCATTTCCGTTTTTTTCCTTGTGATACGACGATTATAAGAAAAGAGACAGTCACTGTTCTTCAATCTACGAGTAAGCAGCTAGTTCAAAATAAATTCGTAGCTTGTAATCATGCTTGTTTTTATGCATTTTCTGTAAATTTTCTCTAGTAAATTTACAGTGCAAATTTTCCCCAAAGTAGAGATAAAATATGCACCATTGTAGTTTATACATGAGTTAGGATGACAGTTATTTAAATTTCTTAGTGGAAAAATGATGAAGAACTTCCAGTTAATATAAATATAATTAGCGAATAAGGCTGGGTGAAGAAAATACGTCTCTAACAAACCGAATAGTTATGCAATAGACATCTTTACGAGTGAGTTCTTCTGACAAAATGCATGCATTCACGAACATCAGCAACTAACTTAAATTAATGGAAGCATTTTGATATTAAGAATTTGTAGCGTCTATGTTGAGCTCACGAGAAGAATATCCAATTTATGGTTGCAAAAATCCTTATTTTGGCCTATTTTTTGCAGTGTAACAAACTACCAATGCTAAACTATTCTTAGTACTTACTTTTAAAGTTTGCCCACTTCCAAAAATATTAAACGTTAGATATTCTAGATATTGTGAATATTTCTTTTTTGGGTTTTGGCTTTGTGTGCGATCATTTGGAATGTTAAATGATCTTGCAAATTATTATGTTTCAAATCATTTTCCCAGAAATGTTTTTACCAGCTTCATAGGATGAATATCGCTCACTGAAGAGTCTACAACTTAAGAAAATGAAGAGATTGATGGCTTTGAAATTTTTAATTTGCGTTAATCGATCGCTGGAATGCTGTGGTGATCCCAGCGGCAAGCCGCGGACCTCCACAAGACCTGAGAAAAGCTGCCTCCAGACTACAAACGCATCCGTTCCAGAGCACCTCCGGACCCGAAGCGCCTAGTCAACCAAACACGGGACCT
>JACJUY010002607.1:32825-50340 GCA_014220935.1 Platorchestia sp. MABIK | reverse complement strand
GGATGAAGCATGAGTCTTAAAAATTTCGAGTCATCATGGAAGGCAGCGATATCATTTGATATCATTGCGATTATTTGATATCATTACGTTCAAATGAAATCATTAAGATTACGAACGATATCATTTTGACGAAAATAAATGATATGAAACACGAGCAACGTGGCACTGTTTAGGTTTATCAAAGCATGATTACCCATTAGCTTCTTACACAAATTCCACTCCATTTTTCGATTCTTTTTCGACACCGAGCACAAGAAGAGTTTCCATGGCAACGCCGATAGCACCCAGCTCCATTGAAGCTTCTGTTCTCCTTTTACTGCGAGGCAAGTCGCATCAGCGTCAGTTCAACAATTTTCTTCATACAGGATGTCCCAAAAAAAAACTTATATATTGATTAACGTGTATTTTGACTAGTATATTTTCTGTCTTTCTTTCAAATGTGGGAAATTCCACACAACTTCGTTTTCAATTAACAAGGAACAAAAAGTCAATAAAGTTTTACTCATTTATTATAGAGCCATTCAAGGTAGATATACCTTTAGGCTTTCGAAAGCGAACACATCCGTGTCCGTTGATAGCTTCAAGTTTTAAGTTTCAAAGTTTTAATAGTGTGCGACGGTTGCTCAAGAAGATTAGGAACGATGCTTCGCAACGTCAAGGCACAGAATAAGAAACCGAACGGTGTCTCAGCAGGGCAGAGTAGGTATGCTCAAAAAAAACGTTGTCGACAGAGCGCGAAGCCAGGGTATTAAGGCCAACATGCCGACCTGGAGTGAAGAAAAACCAAGGTAAGCTACCGACAACCAGCGACAAAATTCCTACTATCGGACGTTAACTTTCAAGGTATCAAATTAGACAGCACTCCTAAACGCACCCGCAAGGCCTAGACGAAGTTGCACGTTAGAGCTGAGGATGACGAGACGCTGGACTGAAGAAAGAAAACTGCCAGTGGAGTTCCCCCAGTGTCAAAGGCACGGAACGTAACGATCATACTGAAGGCAAACGAAACAAAGTTATATAACTGTTCAACCAAATTTACGACCAATGAGAACAAACGAAAATAAATAAACTCAAGTAAGTCAAAAATCAGTTAGCACAAATTAAACCTACAACCACTCACCTAAGTTTATTGCCACACTTGGTGGGTAATATACCACTTTTAGAAGAATGTTGGGAAATTTAGAGGAAAACAGTCGAAGGTAGGTGTTCAGGTAAGGACAGATAGGATAGATTGAGGTTTTTATTCTGATGAAAGTCATAGGCCCAGAAGAAGTAAATTATAAATCAGCTCTAGGATGAGTAATATCGCATCCAAGTATTAGGAGCTGAATTAATAGTAATTTTAAGTTCACTGAGATAGGAGCTTCGCTCAATCTCCATTAAAGTACGGCAACTGCCGTTTTAAATTCAATTTCAATGTTTAATGTTTAATGTTTTATCGTTTAAAACCCTGAACACCTTCAAGAGATTCAATAAACCCAAAAATAAACAATAATGGAAAAATAGACACAGGCACGCAAACGTAAATATAGTTGAAACACAGAAGCAGCAAGAAATTTAGAATACTTAGGTATTGTGATGATAAATTAGAGGGATGACACCGGCAGGACACAACTCCAGTGCAGAAACAGACCAGCTCTCACCTTAAATCCTAACTAAAAACTAAAGAACTCCACCGACATTCCCTCCCATTGACTGCAATACGACCGAAAACAACGGAAAGAAGCAAAGCGGCTCGCCCAACTTCACGCCACGTTCTCAACTGACAAGTGCACCTCGCGAGCATGTGGGAGATTTTTCCCACACAAATGCAGCTAATTTTTTAACATCAGTCTGAATTCATTTTTTAAATTTTATGATATTTTCTTCGATTTATCTGAATTGACTTGCACCTATGCCAGTAGTAACCGACATGAAAGCAAAACACATGAGCACTGGGCAGTCAAAGAGTGAGTGCACTTTTCGAGGCATTTTGCAAATTGAAGCCCAAGCGTGAAATTTTTTGTGGCCTATAAACAAGCGTCTCTTTAAGCTCTTTTCATTGAACCGAGCGGTCAGACTCAATCATGTTCAGATCGTTGCAAAAACGAAAGCTGTGGAGCATGGCTGCATTGATCGACTCGATAATGCAAGCGGAAGTCATCTCTTTGAATATCAAATGCCTCATATCTGTAATGCAGGTAAACAAAGCTGCTGTCGATGCCCCGGCTTTGTGCGGATTGAGTATTTGTTCGCTGGTCTGCTTCGTTCGATGTAAGATCTCATATTTCAATTGAAGTGTTACAGTGCAAAGGTGTTTGGATCTCGTGTTCGGCTGATCGTGGACATTCACATTTTACTGAACTTGGTTTCTTCAATTTGTGTCTAGAATGCAGTTCAAATAACTGTGTCACCTTAAAATAGAAAACAGTTCATTAGACCTGCTTTCTGTATTTTGTGTCTAAAATGCTGTTCAAATGACTGTAACCATTGAGTAGAAAACAGTATAATGAACGTGCTTTCTGTATTTTGTATCAAAAATGCTGTTCAAATGACTGTAACCATTGAGTAGAAAACAGTATAATGAACGTGCTTTCTGTATTTTGTGTCTAAAATGCTGTTCAAATGACTGTTTTGCTTTAAAGTAGAATATTCATTTCGAAGCCTATTAAAATTAAGCATCACATTTTACTGGTTCATGAATTAAAGACTAAATCTGTTCATACGAGAAACAAGGTATACTTCCCTTGTGCTATACTGCAGGAAAGTAAAACTGCCGAATTCTTCTGTCTCTTTTCCCACTTTTCTTTAGTTTAATCTTTCGGAAAACTTACTCCTGAATAACTTATCTTAACATCTGATCAACCCTTAGGGGATCTAGGCAGAATTGTGAACAATCAGCTATGTAATTTTAATCGATGAAAAGTGTGTAACCAACATTTAATTTAGAGCTGCATAGTGTGTTAATAGTTTTTTCTCGTTCAAAAGGCCAATATTTTCCCCAAAAATGCCGAATTAACAATGGGTAAATCTTTCCCACAACTCTGCATATATGTAATCTGACATGGGTCGTTTAAAGGGCCAATACTTTCGCCAGAAAAAAATTCCGGTTAAACAATGGGTAAATTTTTTTCCACGACTTTGCACAATTTTAATCTGACGTGGGTATGAACTCAATGGGTTGATTTTGTGAGGTGTTCACATCGGCGAAAAGACTGAGTTACGAGCCTCGTTGTCAGCTGTAGCAGAAGTCTGTGAGTCAGGTCCGTAGATTCGGAATTTATAAGAGCAAGTTAAATTTATTTATTTTCATTTCCGGAAGTTAACAACTATCACAATGGATTTAACAATATTACTATACAAGTAAAATATGATGCTTTACTCAATTCCTTCTTATAAGTAGCATGTTCTTATTCTTAATCCTCTCTTTAGAGTTCGCTTAAGTATTCGTTCTTAATCTTACAATGTTAACCCGTACACGTGATTATCAGAAATGCAGTTTTAGATATATATATATGAACAATTTTAGTTGCTGGAGTTTAAGTATAGGCTGAAAAATTGAATAAAATTCGTAAATGAAGTCATTACACCAGTTCTCAAAAACATTAATCAAATGTGCTATTGAAAATTTACAGTCGAGCGTCAGATTCAAGAATATAGATTGGAGTCACAAACTAACAAGATAGAATTCGTAACTTCAGTTAAACTTGACCAAACATAACTGAATAATTTCATGATGACAACTACATTAGTCACCATTTTCTTGGAAAACAAGTTTTACATTACAAGACAACTAATTTCATTTTTTGATTATCTATTATGGATAATAATTGTCATCTAAAACAGAAAGGAATTACATCAGTGCACAGTTTGCAGCTCGCCCACCACGCCTCCCCCTACGTTACGGCTCTCATTAAAGCTAATTGGGCTCGAGAAAATAAATGGCTGTTTTCATTAACCTGCGTTGACAGCTCTCTATATAAATGAGCCTGCATTATCAGATGCGTCTAAAATTTCAAATTCATTACAGATTAAAACAGTGTGGCTGTATTTGTAGTTGAAGGTTTCATTTCGCTCAATAATTGTTTTTCGATGCATCTTGTCTCATTCTGTCTTGAACATCTTATTGAACGATTGAGGGTATTACGGATGAGCGCTATTAGGACAGACGGATATATTGTGTTTGAATTTTGATTTTTGAGTTCATTTAAAATTTCGCATTGTGGTGTTGTGCACATTCACATGCATATCAAAATGTGATTCTTGTTATTCCGTGTAATTACGAGCCTTGACAAAAACATGATTACAATACTACTCGTTGGCCTCTGTGCTTCAAGGTACAGGGGCTGTTATTCTGTTGGTGCTAATTAATTTGCCGTAGAAAGCTGAGCGATGAAAAGTCTTGGCTCCGTGGCGAAAACAACTCCAGAAAAATTGATCGGATCTACCAACTTCGTAAACTAACATGAGAATAATTGTCCATTGTTGATTGAGCGATATTGAGTGGCGTTGTAAATTTCGTGTTGTTTTCTTCTCGCCACTGTCTCTAGATTTGAAAGTTCTATCAATGAAACGTACTCATTTTTCTGTGAATATGTTTCTTGCATTTTATTTTATAATCAGTACCACAGCATCTCCTTTTCAAGCTAAACAAATTTTATTTCTAAATCATTACTACTACATCATGTTCTTTAGACGCTAAATAACTTTTATTTCACAATCATTGCTACCACAGCACAGCATTCATAAGTTCAACAACTTCTATTTCACAATAACCATTTTAAACTATTTCATAACCATTACTACCACAGCATATCTTTTACAGGCTAAATAAATTAATTACATCGATCTTCTAGTAACTAATACCAACAAAGAAGTTTCTCGCAGTGTCACGGGAGTGGCGTGCGCAGATGTCGTTAGTCATCAGAATTAGAGGACGCAACACTTGGGCCCGACACAGGGTGGCGGCAACAGGTGGCGCTGATCCCAGGGAATGTTTTGCTTACAGTTGTTGTGAGGAGCGAAGAAAACCATTCCTATGTAGGACTATAGTCTTCAATTGTTTTTTATGATGATTTCTGAAGTGAGGATAAATATCATAACTTTGTAGCTATGATCATTTCTGAAGTACAGATAATTATCATGAAGTAATAATTTTTATGGTACTTTTTTAAGGTTTGAAGTGAGGTTAAATTGGACAGTGAAATTGCTCTTCCCACTGAAGAATGGTTGCACACATTTAGGAAGGATCTGATTGGCATCTAATCATGTATTTGATCTTGGGTTATAAGCCCGAACGTCGGTTCAACATATATCTTATAGTCGACTCACATATACATATATCGACTTCAACATATACCTGTCGGTTGTATCTATCTGTCACTAGTTGCCCAAAAGGTACAGTACAGGAAAAATGGTTGGAGCCTAAGCTGCGAGCAGCTCAAGTTATCATTTTCATTATTAGAATACCCATTTTAATTTATCATCAGTCTTCCATATAAGTGTCCGTGCATTGCAAGGGCTGGAAATAAAACTTCAACGTCCTGTCAACTGTATGAGAATTTATTTCGACGTTTGAGAAACCAGTTTTAGCATTCGAAATTTCTCTTCATTTTGCACGGCTAGTTTTGTTTAGGCACTCACGATAAATTGAAGATCTTATTTCTGAAGCGCAGAGTCTCGTTTGCGTGCTCATTTAGCATCATTTGCAGAGCTGCAAGAAACAGTTCACTTTCAGCGAGCGCAGAGCTGGAAATTTGTAGCTCCAACACAAGAGAAAACTCGCATGCCTCAGACCGCGCGACACCGCAATGGCTATTGCTAAGATTCTAAAACCTAAAAACTCATTTTACAACAATCCCAAAATTATTTCCCGTGCAGCAAAATATATAGTGACATTATGAAGTGCTCAGCAAAATTATCGGATGGGCAGGAAAGGTAATATTTCCGTTTTAAAATACGGTTTCTGTCACTTGAACATTGCAACAAGTCTTCGAGGACGGTTTGCCGTCGTGAAGCATGACGGCTACATGGAATTACAAGTAACACATTTATTTTAAAATACGATTTCTCAGCGGTGAAAATTGCAGCAAGTATTCGAAGACGGTTTGAAAAGTGCAACAAGTATTCGAAGATGGTCTGCCGGTCGTGAAGCACGTCGGCTACAGAACCCTCAGGCGCAAAATAATTATGAGGGCACGGAAAGTATCTCGCAGAGTTCTTCTCAGTTTCCAGAGCCCAGCCCTTTTGTTTGTAGGCTGCCTGGAAGGCTGGGCAATAATAATTGGGCCCTCTGGGACGAGCCCCGATTGGTCCGTGCTCCGATAAATAGACCACTAATTGACCACGCTGTCTCCGGTGACATCAAGCAAGACTCTTGCTTGCTCCGGCGCTCTTCAAGAACTTCGTAAAGATGAAAGAAAGAAAGGAGAAAAACAGTTTATTTCCATGAGGAAAGATCCCGTCTTTCTGCTCTGGCTTCCAAGGTTCATTTCTGTGTAACTGAACAGTGGATTTTGAATGCTTCAAGGCGCTGGAATATTGGGCGCTAAAGTTTTGATGAACGGAGAAATGGCCCATTTTGAAAATGTCGTGGAACATTGGAGACCGAATGACCTGCGATATTTTTGGGGAAATTGCTAGAAAATTTCATAACCGTCATGCACGCAAAAGTGTCGAAATAATTAAAGTATACCATTTATTACCATTATTATTTACAGATCATCACATTAATATTAGTTGTGCCTATGTCAAACTCATGAAAAATACTTTCGTTGATCTGCCGTTGCAGGATAAATTTATTTTCTGCAGTACGGGCCAATAATTCAAACGTTTTCACTGGCGACCATACGTAATATGATTCACGATTACTGTTAAAGAAGACAGGAATAAGAAAATTGATATAACGAGTATAATTATTGAGGTATGAAAATGTGAGAGAAGAGGCGAAGTGATGCATCCTACCTTGTTTAAAACCCCCACTTTGTCGCTGTTACAGTAAAAAAAATTTAAGATTTCTATGTTCTTTCCATGTTTGGATTAGAAGTTAATGCAAACCTGTCGCTTGCAATTGATTGTGAGAATGTTATTGGCAAATGAAAGATTAAAGAAGTCCTGAGTTAGTGTCACCTTATAATACACGTCGTAAATTTCGGTGAAATCCTCTGTTAGCGTTATTTAATCGTACAAATTTAGCATGAGTTTGCTAAATATTATAGTTTAGTATCATAACAATCGCATTAGGGGTCAAACGAGAAATTCTGTCACGTCACCACATAATCATGCCTAAAATTTAATTTTTCTCGACTCATAAGTACACTCATACCAAAAGTTTACTTCTTTTCGACTCTGAAGAACATTCATCTCAAAAATTAAATTTTTCTCGACTGTGAAGTACACTCATACCAAAAGTTTACTTCTTTTCGACTCTGAAGAACATTCATCTCAAAAATTTAATTTTTTTCGACTGTGAAGTACGTCGAGCGGTCCCAAAGAGGCTACCGACCCTCCATGACAAGCACGCAACGCAAATGCAATTCTGGGACATGAGACAGAGTTTTACTGACGTCAGATCTCATGCAAAAGGTCACAAAAATCGCTATTTACTCGAACAAACAATGCCTTCAAACAGTGCCTCGATTTCTTGCCGTTGAAATCGAGTAAAGAAAAACAAGTTGCGAACAGTATTGAGCACCTGATTGAAATCTAACATTCGCTTCTGCCTGTGTATGTTCAGGATATCAAAGAATGTTTTTTCTTGACACAGGAAAATTTAATTGGTTCCTGCAGTTGAGATTGCGAAAAATGTGTAAATTGTGAACATCGTGATTACTCATGGTGTGATCTTAAGAACTCAGTTGATCTCAAAGATTTTGATTATTTCAGTTCAGATTCAAAATCTTTTATCATGTTCGTAGACTAAAAATTGACTAATTCTTTTAAATCTTCAACAATTTTTTTAAATTATCTTGGAAAAATTGTTGAAGATTTAAAATAATTAGTCGATTTTGTGGTCTACGATCACGATAAAAGGTTTTGACTCTGAAGACTGCCCTCAACCAGCTGTGATTGAGTGCTCCTGTTTATTAGTGCTTGTTTAGGTCACTTGAATTTATAATTTTCTGTGGACATTTTTTCTGACTCTACTCCAAAATCATTTCAAGTTTTTGTATTCTTCAGTCGTAAAGATACAATAGTCCCTGATTTAGAAGTAATTTTCAAAATAAGCGTTTCATCCCGTAACATTGGACACGAATTACTGCATGGAGTCTTACGTACTGCTTTCAAATCCTTTGTTCTTGATACCCGCAGCTCTTCCTTCCTGTGCCATTCATCACGCTGACAGGGCACTTCCCAAGCAAGATTTACACCGCGGCACACACACACCTCTTCGCCCCTTCTCTGTCCTTGGTGCTGTGACCGACCTTGCTTTCAGAAGCTTCTTTCTGTTGCTAGCTCTGCTATATCAAAGAGCCCATCCAGCCCTGCCTGAGTTGTGGTGCCGACATCTTGATTAGGCTTACTGGTGCGTGAGGCCTACCGCCATATATCGCCTACCCAGGTGCAGTTTGAGATGTACAAGTTAAGTGTTTATCGCTGAATTAAGTTTATGGAAATAAGTAACATCCATTAGTAACCAACACTAACCTAACCTCAAGCTATAATGCTAGCTAGAGGTAGATCTCATGCTCTAGTGAGGTAGACCTCACGCTACAGCAGCACCGGCTTACCTGCGCTTGCTGTAATTCTTCACAGTTCGCGTGTTCTCGCTCTGAGATAACTCAAATTTGTCGGAAGCTGTTCCAGCTTTTCGGAAACATTTGCTTGATTGCGATACCTTTTGTGACAAATGCTCTCGAGCTTAAAGCGATGAAAAATCTTTTCAGATGACACTGCAAACGAATGAAGAAATATGATATTTTTGTTTAAAGAAGCTCGACATATCACGCGTAACGTTACAGATATAATTTTGAAGAACTACCACAAGTGCTTAAAATTGTCAGTTATTTATCCTGGTCTCATGCGTGCAATTTGAATGATGTTAGAAACGCTAGAAGACTAAATATTTTTCACATTTTTCAGCGCTCAAAAGTCTTTATTCTTTTGTTTTCATATCGCTTATAATTTTAGTCATTGCGTCGTGTTTCAAGTCAGTCTCCTTCACTTTAGCCTCGTTAGTGAAGTAGTGTCATGGCTCCGTAATGATCACATCTAATTGTGAAAATATGGAACGAGTGTTGCGACATGCCTGCGTAATTACTGCTTAGATTCTCCGAAAAGCACTGCGTCGACAAGAATGTGTTGTGCATCGAGGCGGTTAATTAGCTGAATCCATGCTACGGGTCTTTTTGCCACACACTTAAATACGTGTTTACTTGGAAGAGAATAAATAACCCAACATCACAAAGTATGCACGTCTTAGGGCCACAAAATAAGATGTAAAAAATAGCGTAAATACATTCACAAAACAAGCAGATCTAATTCAAACATGTGCAGCTTTTTGTTGTAATGTGGAGGCCATTAGTCATACATACCCCTGCCGTAAATGAGCCTGTTACCACCGTGGCCGAGTGGTTCAGAGCGTACACCTTTCCCAAGAAGGGTCACAGGTTCGATTCCCGGCAATGCCAGCCCGGTGATTCTCCCCGTTGAAAAAAACTCACCCACGCTTTCCCACTCCACCCAGGTGTCGGAAATGGGTGCTGACTAGACTGGGGATAACTGTCATTGCGTCCTGGTGTTAGTTATGAGGCTATTGAGAAAAAATATAAAAATGATGTGCAACAGACTTCATTGGAAAGAAAAACATCCTTTCTTTCAACCCTGGATCATCCTGCACAGATTACCTTCACGCTCCAATCGGGCGGCAAAGGCGACAAGCCATGTAACACGCAATGCTCACAATTCGTCCACTTCGGGTGCCTCCATTGAAGAATTTCTTTTCTGTGAAATGAGCTCATTCAATGTGGATGATTCTTTGTAATGAATTTGTTCTCTGTTTACTAATCAGTGCCATGCAGGAGAATTTAACTTTTTGTGAGACTTTTGTAAACATTGCTACGAAGTAAGTAAATTCTAGTTCTATTAAGTGATATAAGTCAAGTAAACTTAATAGTAAGAAAATATTGTACTGTATGTTTCTTGATTGCAATCTTTAGGCTTTGGGAGATTCCTTGTGCATAAGGGCTTTCATAAATTCAATGAGAAACATACTAGCCTCGTTGAATTTAGATAAGTCCATTTTCAACAATTTAAAAATTACACTTTTTATTGGAATTCAAGCTACATAGCAGCATCATCACTCACATGATGAAGGTTATTCACCGTCATGTATTTCTAAAATATTTTTTGATATTCTAAGGAATATTGTCATTGACTAATTCTGTTTTTCAGTTAGACTTGCCTCTAGTTGAAGAAAATATCATCGGAAATTTCTTGACCAACTTAGTACACACTGAGTGGCATACAATATCTCCATATTTTTTATCATCCATATTTACAGCTCATTGATCATGCGAGGCGTATAGGACCGACGGTTTCTCAGGAAAGAGTACAAACCAGGGGATTATTGTTGACTGACAATCTATATTTGAGTACAGCCAGGGCACCACTTGTCAATTCTCACGTCACTCACTTAGCTTCAATAAAAATAAATGGCATGAAATCCCGACCCTATAAAAAATTGCCAAATCACGAGACTTCACTTCATTTATCCGCTGCGCATTTTGGCACTGTGCTAAGATGAATGTACTTGTTCTTGTGTGCACAAACTGATGACTGTAAACAATAAAAAATAACATGAAAATCAATACGAAAGATACTATGAAGAAATCCACAAAACATGTAGATCTAATTCTCACACGTACAGCTCAGGTGCCTGTGCGGGAGTGGGGTCCAGCGGCAAGGGACTTGGAAAGCCACGCAAGAATGGACTACTTGGCAGGTTTTTGTGTCCAAATATTAAAATAATCTATTATTATAATGAATCTGAAAGTCCAGAAGCCTGCCCGTTCGTGCATCTACATTTCAAGCTGTCATTTAAACTCATGTCTATTTCATATTAATTTGAATTAGGTCATATTTCGGTGATCAAATTCTGTGGCATTCAATTCTTATAGTGAATTTGAAAGTCGAAAAGCCTTTCCGTCCTGTGCATCTACATTTAAGCTGTCATTTGAACTCACCTTCATTTCATGCTAATTTTGAATTAGGCTCGAATGAATTTTTTGCTGCTTAATGTTATTTCACGTTTTCAGGATAGCCAGTCTCATAGTCCTTGACACTTTGACTGCGGCAACTAAATATTGAGTTCAACACCAAACTCAAATTTAAAGTCAATTGTTGTGAACTATTAAAAAAAATATCAAACATGAACTAGATCGTGCCTTCATTTAGCTTTGATTAAGCATTTATGAAAATTGAGTTTGTGACTACTGGTCGGTCAGCAGCATTACGAAAATTACCTCCGTGTACCACCAGTGGCGCACGTCGCAGTCAAAGTGTTAACGTTGCTGCAGCGAATAAAACTGGCTTTTTCTGGCTGTGTGTGTGCATACTCTCTCGTATGTTTGCCCTTTACACCGCTGGAAATGACTAGTAAAACGTTAAATTCAAATGGGTATCGCAAGGACATTCATTCAAAAGCTGCTCTTACTCTCAGTCAGTTTGAGGTCTTCGTATAATTCCGTGTCATTTCACTGCTGATTAGAAATGGCTTCCTGTAACGCTAAGCTCTGAGATCAGCACAGATATTCCCTTAATGAACTTGAGTATTGGGAAACGTAAATCTGGTGCTCGTGCGTTTGCCATCGTCGTATGGTGTTTGCGCTTCGAAGATAAAGCCTGAGTCTCGCAAATGTGACAGGAGAGGCCTGCGGGAGATGTGCCTTCTCCTGCCTTCAAATTGGCAGAGCCATCAGACTATAACGAGCTTCATTAAGCATCAGTCTCTGAGCTCGAAAAACGCGAGGGTTGATTAAGCCCCAGCTTTTTCGTTCTTCATTGTCGCCGGCATTCGCGAGGAACGCGCCTTTTGTTACGGTTAAGGAAATCATAATTTTATTATTTAGGGCTTTGTCCATGAGAGGACGTTCTGTAAAATGCTGGCGCACCAGGCAGTTAATCAACTGATTTTGAGCGAAAAAATGGCAAAAAATGCAGCTGGCGTTCAAAGAGGGGAAATGCCGTTTGATGCATTTGATGCGTCGTTTGATGCGTCGTGTTATTGAAGCAACGCACGAATTGCGGTGATGCAAATGAGACTTCAAACGTAAGCGGAGCTGGCGCATCATCGGCGAGGTCACGAGAGAGGAAGAGCGAGAGAGAGAAAGAGAGAGAGGGTTTGAGCGAGACCGCAAAAGAAAGAGGGGAGAGAGTATAGAAAGAGGGACACGGAAAGGCTCTGACCTCTGAACTTAGCTGTTCATGTAAGGCCGAGATTTTGGAGTTCACTGGAAGGAAGTTGTTCAAAGATCTGAAGTTGATCTAACTGCTGCCTTTCGTGTACTGTAGGACTGAATGTCTTTTTCTTTACCTTGAAGTGCTGGAAAATTTCCAAGTATCGATCTTGTATATTTTGGAGTTCACTTTTTGGAGTTCGCTTGTATTTTGGAGTTCGCTTGTATTCTGGAGTTCACTTATATGTATTTGGAGTTCACTTGTATTTTTGGAGTTTACTCGTATTTTGGAGTTCACTGAAAGGAGTTGTTCAAAAAGATGAAGTTGGTCTAACTACTGCCTTTCAAATAGTATCTATGACTGAATGTCATTTTGTTTATTTTGAGGGGCTGAAAAATTTTCAAAAATCGATCATCGTTCTTACATATTTTAATCGGATGTGTTTGAAGTTTTCATTACATTGAATTTAATGCAGTGGCTTGTACATGGAAAATTTTTAGAGTAGGTAGTCATCTTTCATGACATACATCCATAGACTTGAATGAAGAAGCATGAGGTACATTCCCTCTTCTTTAAAAATAGGCCGATTCCCTTCCGCTTGAAGTCAGAATTCGTTCCAGGTTCTGGTTATTTAATTTGTTCATCGGCAGCGAATGCGATTAATAAAGATTGAGGCCATTGCAAGCAGTCAGCTTGAAAAACTTGATTAGATTCGAGCATTTCATCAGCGAAGTCTCTTTCTCCAGGGAGACGCTGGGCTGGATTGTGTTTCCGAAGACGACCTTTCCTTTCAATTTCTTGCCTTCAATATCAAATTGAGTTTGTATTACTGGAATGAAACGTTTAAAACAGCAACAAAATTTGTATTACTGCAATGAAACGTTTAGAAGAATAAAAAATTTCAACTAAATTTCTATTACTGGAATAAAACGTCTAGAACAGCAAAAAAATTTGTTTTACTGCATTGAAACGTTAGAAACGGTAAAAAAATTCAACTAAATTTGTATTACTAGAATGAAGGGCCTAGAACAGCAGCAAAATTTCGCATCCAAATGACAATCACAGCAACATTTTCGTGATCTGCTGTAAATGAAAACCAACGTTCAGTTTCAATGCACACAAGCTTCTGTCAAAATCCCCATCATTACTATTTTAGAGGTCATTTTTATTTGAAAGTAACTATGCAGGGCTTCATCTCTAGCTATATTTCTTTTTAATTCCAAAGCCTGCCTCTCGTATCTTTCATGTTGGTTGATTCGAGTAAGCAACTCCAGATAAGAGCTGATGAAATGCCTACTCGACCTGGACGTGTCCTCTTATTATCCAGAAAATATTTCAAACGCGTAGGATGCATTCAGCCTTACGGCCTTATGGTTCGCAGCAGCGATACTTCCCTCGTTTCATCAACATGATAAGCATCAACATTTTTTCCCAGTCGTTAAGGTGAAGAGGAGAAAATGACGGAGTAAGAACATTTTTTCTTTCTTCAGTTTTGTTGGAGGACGAATTCCGTTGTCGTCTGCTTTTACAAATGGATTAGATTTCCATCATCGGTTTGTAGGGCCTTGAGGAGCATGAGCGTAATTTTACGTTGGACGTAAACCCTAAAATAAAATATGGAGCTTATGTTTTTTATGGTTTAAATATAAAATCACGTTACCTTTAAAAATTGAATTAATTAAAGAACAACTGACGTTAAGAACAACCGACGTTTTAAATCTCGTAAATGGCAACTGCTTAAAAACTTTTAAATGATGTAAGTTGAACCAGAAAAGTCGAAAGTTTCATTTTTGGTGTGGAAAAGCGTTGATGAAATTTGACTTGCAATTTTCATTCATACGAAAATTTCTTACGGCTTATCGAATGCTGAGAAGCTTAAAACAAACTTGAAGCGATCAATTAGTTGAAGTCTTGAGCACAATTTCCCAGAATGGATTCGGATCCCACTCTACTTTCTCGAACGCTTCTGGATGTTTCCCATTTTCGCGTTTGTTGCTAAGCGGTTTTAGATCAAGTCGTGCTTCATCGCTACAGCCCTTCTTCCACTACAGTCCCGTGTGAAAAATCGGAGCAGAGTCTCTAATGGCTTCCCGGCGCAGTAGGCTCTTTAGGCTTGATTTAGAGCAGTACGTTACGCCAACAATTCTGGTTGGTTTTAGGGTTGATTTAGGGATTACATTGCGACAATAATAATTCTAGTTACAGCTAATATCGATTGTTTTAGGGTTGATTTAGAGTAGTACATTGCACGAATAATTCTGGCTGCAGCTAATATCGATTGTTTTAGGGTTGATTTAGAGTAGTACATTGCACGAATATTTCTGGCTGCAGCTAATATCGATTGTTTTAGGGTTGATTTAGGGATTACATTGCGACAATAATAATTCTAGTTACAGCTAATATCGATTGTTTTAGGGTTGATTTAGAGTAGTACTTGGCACGAATAATTCTGGCTGCAGCTAATATCGATTGTTTTAGGGTTGATTTAGAGATTAAATTGCGACAATAATAATTTTAGTTACAGTTAATATCGATTGTCGCCGCTAGATATTTAGTGCCGTGAAAGCTATGCGCTTGCGTTAAGAACACATTCTGCAAGAATACTGCACACGTCAACAGGAACACTATTTACGAGAGCGCTATCCTCAAATCGAAAGGTTAAGAGCTCACAGAGGACGACGAGTTTGGTTTGCTATTCTCAATAGAATGATAAAACCTACATTTAGTTTTGAATATTGAGTGTCGAAAACACTTGTTGAATATAGTCCTGTGAGTCACGCTGGTTAACGCTTCTCCGTTTATTTAATGTTCATCCACCGATCCTCTATTTCTTCATTCGACTTTTTGCTTCCCACACTCTGTTTCCTCGATTCCCTTTGGGGCTTTGGACAGTTTTTTCCTTAGTTTAATTTCCCGCTTCAGGCAATTTATTTCGATTATTTCCCTTTCCGATCGAGACAATCTGTTTCTTCAATTTTGCGTCTACCTCGTGACAATCTGTTTCCTCATTTCTACGACGACTTTCCGACACCCTATTTCCAAATTTTACTGCTTCTATCATTCGAGCGTCTGCTTCCTCTCGTCTATTCTTGCCTGCTGGCCGGTTATAGAACCATTCCGTCGGTTCCGAGAATCAAGTTTGCAAAAGACTTGGCTTTTCTATTGGATTTCTGTCTGGCTTCAAATTCAACTTTACATTTTTCGAATGCATGCACACGGCCGCCTTTCTCATATTAACTCTCAATACCCTCTTAGCAAACGTGATATTCTAAAGTACTCATTCATCGGGTGCCACTTCCTTTGTATTAAATGTACGGTAATGTTATTTTCTAAGAAAATGTGGCTTACAATATCAATGAGTACCATACATAGGATTTGTGCGGAAACATTTTGTTGATTTAACTACCTGCACTCACATGCACAAATGTTTACGTTTTTCATTCCTCTGTTTCGTGTCTGCGAGAGTTACTTATTATCCTTGTTAACTTAATGCATATCTTTTTCCTTTTTTGCAGTATTTAACCAAATACATGTCCATACATCACGTAAAGCCACACAGAGCACTAGTACATTCCGTTTTAGATCGGTTTTGATGAATAAAAAATCTACTTACTCCTCATCAACAACACGATGGTAACTTGTGCTTTCTAAAACGTCGTTTTGAAATTCACGGTTATTTCAAATATATGCATAAGCAACTAATCACATAGTAACCCGGCTCTTCGCATCTGTAAAGAATAAACATGCTCAACGATCAGTTTGGAATAGAGTATTTTGAATATTATGCATTGCCTTCTATACAATAACGTTCCAAGACTTAAGTTAATTAACTGAAGACTTCTCAACGTTTGTTGTTTTCATTTCCTTATTCAGTTCTCTCAGCACAATGAATATACTGTCCGCATCGCCCACTATCCTGTCCTGTCATCTCTATTGACTTAGAGCAGAATGTATTCTGTCGCTTTTTGCATTCGTAAAATGTCGAAACCAGTTTATTCTGCTCTTCAGCGAGCATTTAAAGCCCCTCTTGAATCTAGAATACAGCGTGGACACGCAAATGCCTTCGGGGAAGATAACCATCGTGGTGATCTGTGTGCCATGTACGGGGACCGTCTATGCTTATAATAGTTCTTTTCTCCTTCTAGAAGATTTAATAACATTTTTCACATGTGGTGAGAATGATCTTCTGTGATTTCATCCATTTTTGTCATTCTTCAGAGACTGAAAAGAAATGTCGCGTAATAATGTAGATTAAAAGCATTTTTAGAATTCCGGCCAAGTTTGCTCACTGAGCAATATTTTCGTGACATTTATTGCATGATTTTTGAGAGAAGTGTTTTCTGGCCGATGTAAAATAAACAATAATTGACGACGCACAATTAAATGTCGTTTTACAGTCTAGGCGTAGCCCTGATATCATGTTGCATCTGAGGTTAAGCGTCCGACATTTCACCAGATCAGGTTTCGTCGAAATTACAGCATGATGATCAGGCCTCGAGTTCTCGTAAAAATGTCATGATACTACTCAATCAGCCATGAATAAGTAGATAAAAGGAATAATTTCTTCAGCTGCTCAATTTATCATCTCCATTTGTATGAGGATATTCAATAAAAACATTACCAGTCGTGTTGAAAATATATTATTGCTTGAAAATATTCTCAATGTCAGAAATTGACAATACGAATATTCTGCGCATGACAATCATTATGAAGTCTGGTTGACCAGATGAATTCTTTGAACTTGGCTTTGGCAATAGAACTCACTTTATGTTTTCCTGCAAGCGGCGGCTCTGTTGCGTCAAGACAGGTTTACGCTAATCAACGCTAGAGTCACGACTGTGTGGACGCGTGCATGAAAATATTGCAGCTCCTGAGCACCGCACTGCCTTGTTGAAATTGTGATGCTGGGGTGGGCTTAGAGGTCGTATATAAAATTTGAAGGGAAGTCGTATACAACTTTTAGGGCGCAGTGGTATACAGTATTTTTCGGGCAACAACATTTGGAGTAAGGTCGTACATTTTTTCGAGCTGAGGTGAACAGTATTGGAGGGCAGTGGTATACAACATTTGAAGGGCAGTGGTATACAACATTTGGAGGGCAGTGGTACACAACATTTGGAGGGCAGTGGTATACAACATT